>QKWP01001523.1:59844-77765 GCA_003550325.1 Gigaspora rosea
AAGCGAAGCCTTGCAAGAACTTGCAAAAACTTGCAAAGACTTGCGAAAACTTGCGAAAACTTGTGACCATTTCTCCATTTCTCCAAAGAAGCGTTTTTGAAAATTTAGAAATTGCTGGGAGTGTGTTCTTGAATGTATCGGAAGTTGTAGTTAGCATGCGCAAGGTTTCAAAAAGTGTTTGTTTTTCTTGTAAAGTACCGAAATAAAAATAAAATAAAAAAAATTAAAAAATAAATAAATAAAATAAAATAAAAAAAACAAACGAAAACAAAAAATGAAACGAAAAGGAACAAAAGGAACGAAAAAGAACGAAAATAAAAAAGCAAAAAAAACAAAATAGAAGATTTAATTATAAACAAAAGTTCTAATCTGATCTTGTAGTACAGAATTTAAACATCATCAAACTATTTCGAACTATTTCGAAAAATCAGTCTAATGCGCGATCCAGGTTACAGATCTACTGATCCAGCTTGGTTTCCTAGTCCTAAAATAATTGAAAGGGTTCGAAATATTTTGTAACATATTTTGAAAGAGTTCGAAATACTTCGTAATATATTTCGAAATATTTCGAAATTAATTTCGTAATATTTCGAAATATTAATATTTCAAAATATTTCGAAATATATTACGTAATATTTTGCTTATATTACGGTTCGTAAGACCTTACGTAAGATTACGCTATTATAAATTTGCTGATGTAGATCGCTACCTATTCTAGGAATTAAGTCCATCGATTGATGTTCCAGGTCCCTGTATCCTGTGGTGTTTCAGTTCCCTAATTAGCCTAACACAGTTGGTTTTTTTGCAAATTACTACTACTTGGATTTAAACCAGCAACCTTGTGATTTGAGATCTTGAAGCATAACCACTATGCTATTAGACCCAAGTTCTAGTTCAGTTCTTAAATTAATATATAAAAAAAATAATTTAACATTAAAGGTTTTACTAGTAAGTACTATATAAAAATATTTTAAATTTTATATTAAAAAATAGGAAAATTATAATCATCGTTTTGGCAACCCTATATAATCAACCAATCATATTTAAGATTAGTGATCATATATTTCCGGAGTATTAGATTCAATCTGGATTTAAATCAATCTACAGGTAAATCTAGTTTTTTTTTTTTTATTATTTTTGCTTTTTTTTCATTCGCGATACTACTAATACTTCTTTGGATTTTCTTTAGATAAGCAAAATTTTTTTTCTTTTTTTGTTTGTTTTTTTTTACTACAGGTACTAACTTTCTTTTTTTTTAGTTTTGTAGTTGCTTCTTTTCTTGAAGTTGTTGTTCTTGGAGTTGTTGTTCTTGGAGTTGTCGTTTTTGGAGTTGTTGTTTTTGGAGTCATCGTTCTTGGAGTTGTCGTTCTTGGAGTCGCAGTTCTTCAGCCTTGGAGTCGTAGTTCTTGGAATCGTTGTTCTTGAAGTCGTTGTTTTTGAGTCATCGTTCTTGGAATCGTAGTGAGAGTCGAGATCTTTGTCAGTTTTAAGTATTTTTTTTTTTACTAGTTTGTTTTTTTTTTGTTTATAGATACTAACTTCTCCTTTTTTTCAGGTATTTCTTTTTTTGGAGTCGTCGTTCTTGAAGTTAAATATTATTCTAATAAAAAATTAATAAGCTCTACATGTAATAGATTAATATCATATTAATATATATTTTTAATATTAATATATGAAAACTATCAAAATAAATATACTATATATTTGTAATATAATTAAAAAAAGTATAAAAAAAATTATTTTAAATATAGTTTTTTTATATTTAAATTAGGGAATAGAGATTTGTTGCACCTGCGACATGTCGCACCCTGATTCTGACCAATCAAATTGTACAATTTTGTAAGCAAAAAATTTTAAGTTTTAAAAATTAAAAATTTTACTAGTAAAATGTAAAAATAAATAAGCGATATCAAAGCATATAGTGTAAAATTTTATTCTGAACAACTTTTTCTAAGTCATAAAAATAGATTATCTTAGCAGTCACACGATATGTCACGTGTAATTTTTTTATATATAAAATTATATAAAAAAACATATAAAATTACTATAAACTTTAGTGGTGACTGACCGGAAAACTGGACGGGCAAGAGCCCCTATGGCAAAGGGGGCCCACCAACCTGGCCGCCGGAGTCGTACCGGAGGAAAAGGTCATGTGTTATAGAAGCATGAACCAAGGAAAGGGAGACCTTAGGCACCTAAAGCCTGGCAGACCGATCCTTCCGGGCCAGCTGGATTGGTAGTCTGGGATAACTGGGGAAAAGGATCCAAAGAGTAACTGACCGGGTACTGGGGTCTAGTAAACTCCACAAGGGCAGTAGTAGGTAATGGTAGCGGTTGCAGGATAATCCCCTGACTGCAAGTTGTTTGCCTCAGTGAATGCATAAGTTACCGAAAGTGTAGGTGAATACCTGTGGGGGACAGGTATCACTCTATCAGGTTTACCACAGGGGCAAATGCCCTCCAATAGGTGTTTGGCTAAAGCCTCAGGGTACTTTTAATAGTGAATTACTCGAAAGGGTATATTGGAAGGAACATTGAACATGGGTAGAAGCCAAAGAGTTTAAATAGGCAATCCCCTAGTTGGGTTGCAGATATGGCATCTAGTGTAGAACCTTCGGGCGGACTACTTAAATTTTACAACCAAAAGTTGTACGTGTGGCTAGTTGTACTCTCATTATACAAATGTAATATGTGGCACAGTCATATTGACCGGGCCAATCCGCTTGGCCCAATAAAGTGCTAGGGTACCTAAGTGGTCACCTTAATATTAAAAAAAAAAAAAAATTACTATAAACTTGTTAGCCAAGATTAGTTTCAACCTACATATTAATTTAAAATTAAATTTTGCAATTATATAGAGCAAAAAAGAAAGAATAAACTTACCTTTTTTGCCAAGTTACTGTTCTGCCATTTTGGCACAAAACGAAAATGTAACTTCTCCAAAACATATTTAATGATTTTAAAATGATGAGTATATGTAAAATAATGCCCTGAATAACTTTACTTAGGCGACCAAAGTAGGTTACCTTGTAAGAAAAATGGGTTAGCTATGTACTAAAATGAAATTTTTTGAGTTTTAAATATAAAACTCCCTTTTTTTATCAAGATAACCTACTTTGGGCGCTTAAGCAAAGTTGTTCAGCATGCAATTTTACTTATATTTAAAGTCAAAGCGCATTTTTTCGGCCATTTAATAGATGAAAAATGGGGTCGAAGTTAGAAAAAAAAATTTTTTCTAAAAAAATTTTTTAAAAAAAATTTTTTTTCTAACTTCGACCCCATTTTTCACCTAGTAAATGGCTGAAAAAACGCGTTTTGACCTTAAACATGAGTATAATTGCATGCTGAACAACTTTGCTTAAGTGCCCAAAAGTAGGTTATCTTGATAAAAAAAGGGTTTTATATTTAAAACTCAAAAAATTCCACTTTGGTACATAGGTAAAACATTTTTCTTACAAGGTAATCTACTTTGGTCGCTTAAGTAAAGTCGTTCAGAGCATGATTTTACATATACTCATTGTCTTAAAATCGTTAAATATTTGTTTTAGCGAAGTTACATTTCATTTTGTGCCAAAATGGCAGAACAGTAACTTGGCAAAAAAGGTAAGTTTATTCTTCTTCTTTTGCTCTATATAACTGCAAAATTTAATTTTAAATTAATATGTAGGTTGAAACTAATCTTGGCTAACAAGTTTATAGTAATTTTATATATTTTTTGTATAATTTTTAGGGTTCCTCAAATTCAAATCAAATCAAATATTGTGTCAATTTGAATTTGATCAAATCAAATTGACTCTAATTTGAATTTGATTTGATTCAAATATTTGAATTTGAATTTGATTTGAATTTGAATTTTTAATAATAATTTTCAAATCAAATCAAATATTTGTCAAATCAAATCAAATTTGGCCATATTTGAATTTGATCGAATCAAATATAGTCAAATTTGAATTTGAATTTGATCAAATATTTGATTCAAATATTTGAAAATCAAATCAAATTGCGGAACCCTAATAATTTTATATATAACAAAAAATATAGCCCAAAAAAGTGTGACAAATCGTGCTATTGTTAGTAAAAAAATAACGTTTTATAAGAAAAATCAAAAAGTTTGATCATTAGCACATATAAACCTTTTTTTTACTAATACAATATATATTTATATTTAAATATTACATGTAAAATTTTACGCTAAACAACTTTTTCTAAGTTAAAATAGTAGAGTATTTTAGTAAAAAAAAATTTTATATGTGTTAACTTTGGAAATTTTTGATTTTTCTTATAAAACGGGTTTTTTACTAAGATAACCTATCTTTATAACATAGAAAAAGTTGTTCAGAATAAAATTTTACATTATATAACATACTATTTTATATATATTTTACACTTTATCAAGTAAAATTTTAAATTTTTAAAAAATAAAATTTTTTGTCTATAAAATCGTGCAATTTAATTGGTTGAAGCAGGGGTGCGACGACATGTTGTGGGCGCAAATTTATTTTCCCTTAAAATTAAATAAACTTAGTTCATAAACTCAAGCTTAAACTTAAAGCTAACCCAAAATTTATATTTTGAGTTTATGAACTCAAGTTTAAACTCAAGCTTAACCTTTAAAGTTTGACTAAAGTTTATAAACTTTAGTTCAGTTTATTGTTTTTTAAAACTTTTGAAGCTGAACCAGAACAAACAAACCACTTAACGTTTCTGGTTAGAAGCAGGGTCAGAAGCCTGGATAGACCCTTAGTCATACAATTAAATATTATATTACAGTAGCACTATATTATGAATTTAATTTTTTTTTTTAACTAGCAGCACTGCCTTTATTAGCAGGAATTACATGTACATGCATAAAGTTTACTTCTATATTACTATATACTTTAAACATTTCTATCTAATAAAAACTCACACGACTTTACCGAATTCCAAATGCAACCTGCTATAACAGCTGTTTCTCTCTTTTTAAAGCCCTCAACTCACTGAGAGTTATTTAAACGTCAACAGATAGAGGCTGTTAGCCTTGTTAGAACCAATTAGTTATTATTGCTTTTATCCTTCTTGTATACCGGTTTGACGAAAGACGACCAAGCCAGTTTACTGAAGCTGGAGATATAGTTTCTTATTGTCTCTTTTGCAACGCCTAGGATCTTTCTTTTCTTTTCTTTTTTCTTTTTGGTTCTGTATACTACTTATATACCATCTCTGTTATCACACTACCTATTCTTTTTATCCTTTTCTGTATGAATTATCTTTTTTTTTCTATTTTCTGGTTTCCCACTTTTCTCGTCTTGATTTTCTTTCTTTTGCTTTAGCGAGATTCCGGTTGTCTTTTCCCATTTGTTGAAGACTCCGTATCTAAAGCACCAGATTCGTTTATAAATATTTTCCAGAAACTGTGTACTAAAAGGTAGAGGATAGGTTTTTTCTTTTTCGGTTTGCTACAGATAACTTGTTCAATTCTTTCATCGACCTTCTTTGGAATATAACCTCTTATTAACGCAGCTTGCCTCGCTTTTCTTTCTTCATTAATACTTCCAAAAAAAGCTTCCTCCTATAATGTTTCGTCTACTGTCTTGAGGTCTTCCTTTCTTTTAACTTTGCTAGCACCACACTACAGACTTCTCTTCTTGTTCTTTTCCACAAAATTTCGTACACTTTGCAGGTTGCTAGATGGTCTTGTGTCTTTTCCTTTCTTAAACAGCTGATGCATATACTAGATTTGTATACTTTGGGGTTTCTTTTGTAGAGGATGTTCTTTGTTGGAAGTTGTTTGGCAATGCACTTGATTTGGAACACACACGCTCTACTTTTCTTTTCACTTGTTCATCTTGTTCCTTTGTTTCTGCATATGTTATCCCATAATGCTCTCCATCTACACCTCTACTTGTGTCTTCTGTATTTTTTCCCACCAACTCCTCTATAGAACTGAGCTCTGTTCATTCTGCATCATATTGTGCAATCATCATGTATTGACGAAGTTTCTTAAAGGCTGGTCGATAATATTGTTTTCTAGAATTAGTAGACAGAAATTGTCTTTGTATGCTCAGACTTCCCTTTAAAGCCATGCTGGTCCTTCGTACCTTTTTTGGCCAACTTGTCTGCTACCTTGTTTAGCTCGTTACTACTATGACTTTTCATCTTGTACATGTGGAGCTTTATCTTCTTTCTATTCCAATATCTTATAATTGCTCGCAGGATACTCCTATTTTTAAGTTTCAGGTCTTCACGGGTTCTTGATATTCTTTTTCTTTTTTAATGGTACTGATTGCACACACGCTGTCGGTATGGATATGTACTTCTGCTTTCTGTAGCATAACTAGCAAGGCTTCCAAATCGCTGCTCTCGTTGAAGCAGGCCAGTCATTAAACTTACTGCTAAATTTTATTTTTTCTACTCTACTATCTATTCTACTAATGACCCAACCGATTCCCAACTCCATTTTTTCTATTCCTAAACTACTACTATCCAGTGACCCATCTAAGAACACCTCAAATCAGCTCCTATCTCTAATCTTAGAACAAATTTTCATTAATCTCTTCTGTACTTCTGTCTCCTCGATTTGGTCTTCTATAAACTCTTTCTCGGTAGGCTTCAGGATAATCATTGGCAATGGTTGGACTTCTGAATTCTCATCTTTATCTAAATTCATTTTTGCGAAAGACACCATGTGTTCCCAGTTACATACTAGTTTTATCGCTCTTCTTCACTTTCTTTATTTCTCTGTATGAGTCTTTTGTTGATCACTCTTTTGTTACCCTTGAACGCTTTGAGAAAAGTACAGTTTCTGTTTTCTGAACAGTCTGCAAGCTTGCTGCCTTAGCATTTTCTAATAGAGTCAACTTTTCTGTATGACCTTTCCACCTACCCAATGCTGAAAAAGTAATTTTTAGTTCGTGTTCTTTTTGAGGATTCTAGTGATACGAATTAAAAATCGAATTAATTGATTAGTTGTAAAGTTGTCAACTAATTGATTTGAATTTTACAGACCCAACTTAGTCGATTAATCGATTAGTCGACTAATCGATTAGTCGATTGGCCAGCTAATCAATTAATCAACTAGTCGATTGGTCAATTAATCGACTAGACAATTGGTCGTTTAATCAACCGATCATATAAGAATATCAACCCGGCTGTTTCAGTTGCTACCTTATGTGTATTTTACCAAGCTTCATTTATTATTTATTTAACTAATCGATTAGTTGGTCAATCAATTAGTCAACTAATTGATTAGTCGATTAATCGATTGGCCAACTAATCGATTAGTTGAATAAAATCGATTAATCGATTAGTTGGATAAAATGATCTATCAACTAATCAATTGAAAAATTTTCATCGATTTGTATCACTAGAGGATTCTCTCTATTTCGCATTCTTTCTGTGAATTTCTTGCACCAAAAACGATCCACTCTTTTCTTCTTTTGCCACTTGAGATCTCCCCAGATTAGTTTTGCAGACCATGTTATTTATTTCTGGCTTTTTATACACTTCTTTGATTTCTTTAATTTCTGTATTTTCTGCTAACAACTTCTGTTCTAGCTTCACGAACCAAGCTGCCTTTTTTCTGCTACATCTTTGTCCTTTTATTTTCTTAACTTGCTGCTATGTGAGCATCTTGGTTCCGCTCGGGTCTAGCACCTGCCCTACCATATAAATGTGAAGCTTTTTCTCGTTATAGAAACTCATTAGGCTTCATTTTCCTAGCAGGTCTGCTATCTCTAAGTCGTTTTTTGCAAAGTTTAGCATACTTGTCTTTGTATCGTTTCTAATTTCTAAACCGAATCTTTTTGCTAGCTTAATTATATTATAGGATAAGTTGTTCCTAATGATATGATTTTCTAGCCATGTGCTGTTTACTTCCAATATGCTTTTTGTACATTTGTAGCGTAACTGACTTTGCATTAATCTAATCCGTGTGGTCTGCCCTACTGCACTATTATCATTTAGCCTTACTGCCAACTCAGTAAAGTAGTACAAAATCTAAAGCGTCTTAGCGCCTATTAAATTCCTGTGTGTTACAACTGATATTGCCAGAGATTTTGCTAGGTTCGCCTTGTTTTTAATCATCACTATCATTGGACAGTGTAATCTTATGCTCATATTTTCAGACAGTAGCTGGCATTGCAAACAATATTTTAACCTTGGTAACAAAACCCTATTGTTTATATATACTAGCTGACCAAGTGTAATTCTTTTTTTCCTGATTGCCTTTATAACTTGCTGGACTTTTCTTTTTGCAATCTCTAAACAGCATTTTTTTTTTCTTCCGTTCTGATAACCAGTTTCCAGGTATCTTGTAGCTTTTTCTTTTTCTTTTGCTTGGACGGTAGCACCTCCCATTTGTATTTCATCCTTTTCCTGTGAACTAGCTTTCCTGGTACTTGAGTTGATAACAATTAGTTCAGACTTGTTACCATTTATTTTGATATCATTAATTTCGAAGAATTCTTTAGCTATTCTAATAATTTCCTTCATTTCGTTCTTGGACTTTGCTAGCCACATCGTGTTGTCAGCGTACACCAGAGTCTACTGCTTTTACTTTATTGTATTAAGGTTTAGCTCGCAAATATTTGTAAACCAGTCTACCTGAATCTTATATTCTAGGTCTTCTCTGTCTTGTATCATTGTCAATAGAGGGTCGTAAAATATTTGCCAAACCAAGTGAGAAATTACCTCCCCTTGGTCTATACCGTCCATAGTCTGGAATTTTGCTGTATTCTCTACTCCTGTGATTACTTCTATTTCCCATTTGTCAAAAAGCTTTATAATAAAAGAGATTATATGTTCTGGGAATTTTATTCTGCACATAGCTTGTCTTAACATTTTTAAGCTAACCGAGTCAAATGCTTTCTTCATATCCTGAAAAGCTATCCATAACTCTTTTCTCTGTTCTTTCGTATCTTCAACTATATTGTTAATTATATAAATTGGTGCGGCTGTGCCACCTCCTGGCAGTCCAGCAAAGTTGTACCTACGTAAAATGTCTTTGTCTTTTAGTACTTTGCACAACCTTATTGTTAGGACTCTAACTATACATTTTCTTATGACTCGATAAGAGCTATTGGCCTTACGTTACTCAGGTTATAGTTCCAGTCATCATTTTTTGAAATTGGATATAGCAACTCCAATTTTCATTTTCTAGGAATTACTCCATTTTTAAACAAACTGATGCTAACTCTGTTAGTAATTCTTTGGCCTTTTTTCCTATTCGTTTTAGCAGTAAGTATGAAATCCCAGATTGACTAGGAGCTGAATTGTTTTTTGTGTTTCTTACGGTCTCATCCCACTTTTCTACTGTGACACTTTTTCCTATTTCATTATACCATTCATCCATGATATTTTTGTTGTGCCTTGTAAACTGTCTTCCACCTTTCTGGCATGCTTTCTGCTTTATGCTTTTTTTATACTGGCCACTAAAGTGCGCATGGACTGTCTCTAGCACTTTAACTAAATTATTTATCAGGCGCGGTTTATTATCATTATCTCTAACTATAACCTTATTTAGCTTGATCTTTTTGTAGAGTCTGTCTAGCAAGCTCGCCAGCATCTTCTTTTGGTCTTTAATGATCATGTCGTGGTAAGTTTCTATAAAATCTCTTATTCTCTTTTCTTCTTTTTGTTTAAGTAGTAGGTTTAAATATGTCATTAGTGTCTTCCAGAACTCTACAACCTTTTCTTCTGCCAGGAAGTCTTCAGCTTGTATGTGCTCATGTTTGTTGGGCTTTTGTTTTTCTATTATGTTCATACAGATTCGCTTTTGCTTGATTGTTAGGATTTTCTTTCTTCCCTTCTCCTGTTTTCTTAACCTTTGCTATATTTTGCCTAATGCTTTGATATCTTTCCTAATATCTTCCTCTTCTTTGTTCCTAGTTTCTGTACTGCATATCTTGATTGATGGATGTTTCTTTTTTCTTGGCAAGTATTTTTTTACTGCTTGAACCAACATTTTTTCGATCATCTTCCATAACTTGTCTGGGTTCTCTCTATCTATATTCTTGTTTTTATCTTGTTCCTGCAGGTCTTTGTCCAATCTAGCTCTGAAGTTCTCTCAGTTTTCTTCTTTCACTGTTTCTAGATCTAGCTGTAGCCTTTTTTTCTTTTTCTGTTTTCGCAATTGTTACTATTCTTGCCAGAACTAAATCATGATCACTCCATGATATGCAAGTCATATCTTTTATTTTACTTTCTATAACTTGGTCACTACACGAACTGCTTGTCTATATATAGTCAATTCGAGATGCTTGCTCATTTCATGGGAAAGTTTTTATAGTGCAGATCTATACAGATTTTTTTAAAAATCAATTATTAAAAATTTGTGAAGATCTGCGACCCTGCCATCAATTATTAAAAAAAAAATTCTGCAAAATTTTATAGCACCGAGAAGTTTTAATAGTGCAGATCTGTGCAGATTTTTTAAAAAATCAATTATTAAAAATTTGTGAAGATCTACGACCCTGCCGGCGGTCGTTAAAAAAAAAATTCTGCAAAATTGTATACTTTAAAAATTTTTGCAAGTCTCTGCAAATTTTAATATATTACATTGTGCGAGTAAAAAAAAATCAAAACCGAATAAAAATAAAATACTAATATGCTCATCAAAATATTAAATGCTACCAGTAGCTAAATTTTCATATATTAAAAGAATATATTCGAATATTTATATATATTTCAATAATGTATAATAATTAGTAATTATTTTATTAAATGCATAATAATAATAAAATAAAATAAAATAAATAAATAAAAAGCGAATAAAAAATACTAGCTAAATTTTCATATTTTAAAAAAATATATTCGAATATTCATATATATTTTTAACAAAGTATTTAATAATTTTGATTCCCCACATAGAATTGGCTTTTCGGCAACGGTAGGAATCTGGAGGGTGTTTTGTCTAACCCATGATGAAGTAACGGCTCTAATACCAAAGCACAACGAAACAGCTCCAACGCCAAAAGGAACAAAATACTATAACGAAATAGTAGTACCAACACTAAAAGAATCAAAATATCACAAAGAAACGGTTCCAACACCAAAAAAAAAATTCGAAATATCCATGATAACAAAATAACGAAAAGGCAACGAAATATTCACGATGAAATCACAGCTCCAACAACGTCAACCTGCAAATAAAAACTCTAATCAAAGAAAAACAAAGTGTTAGCTAGTTGAAAATAAAAAAAAAAGAAACAATATTATATTCCCTGAAAGATTGCTTGATCAACAAAAAGGTCCTAAGTAGCAACGTAACTCTAGCAAAACCAATAATAACACCAAAAAGAATAAATCTATTCCTTTAAGAACGATATCACCTTAACGATGAATCTGATTAACTTGAATAAAAAAAAATATTTAGTTAAAATGTATAATAAAAAAAAAAAAAAACCACAAATATATAACCTGCATCCGATTAGTTCCAAACTCAGTACCAATTTTAAGTCAATAAAGCAACCCATAAAGAAAAACGTATTAGTTGCAAAAAATAAATAAGTAAAAAAAAATAAGAGCTAGAAGTACATACCACAATGTACTCCAGCAAACCACCAGTAATAATGACAAAAAAAACAGCGTTCTAAAGAAAATAAAAATCGATATGAAAAAAAATTAAATATATAAATAAAAAAAATCAATATAATAACGATAATAAAGAAAATATAATATTTAATTAAATAAAAAAAAAAGTTAAATACCGGTAAATATAAAATAAAAAAAAAGATCGAAATAAAAGATCATCTATATGATCGCTAATCTGAAAAATGATTGGCCGATCATAGGGTCGTACATACGTACATACACTAACTGCATTATATAAATTAATAAAATAATTTAAAATAAATAAAAATTAAAAAAATTCAAAAAAAAACGAATTAAACAAAAAAAAGTTAACAATAATAAAAAATAAAAAAATGTTAAAAAAAATTAAAATAAATCGATTAAAAAAAATAAATAAATAAAAAAATAAAAAAATTTGAAAAAAAACAAATTAAGTAAAAATAAAAAAAAAATTAAAAAAAATTTAATAAAAAGAATTTAACTACAAATAACCGGCAGTGATTATCACCGGTGTGTAATTAACCAATAATGATAAAACAAAAAAGTTCATTTCATTTACTTTAGGGTTAGGGTGAGGCCTGGGATTTTAGCAGGGTGTCTAATATATGCAAAATTTAGCAAGGAATTTTTTTTGTTAGAATGTCAAAGGTAGTTTCATAGACGAATTCTTGAGATATTAGCATTTTTTTAAAAAAATCTTTATTTTTGTTACACAACTGATTCGCACGTTACACCTGATCCTGCAAATTTATTGGTTAATTACACACCGGTGATGATCACTGCCGGTTATAGTTAGTAAAATTCTAATAAAAAAATTAAAATAAAAAAAAAGATCCTTTAAAAATTATAAATTAAAAAAAAAAACGTTAAAATAAATAAAAATTAAATTAAAATAAAAAAAAAAGAACCGTTTAAAAATACATTTAAAAAAATTAAAAAGAATTGAAAAAAAATTAAATAAAAAAAGTCAAAAAAATACATTAAAATAAATAAAACAAAAGGTCTGTTTAAAAAAAAAGTTTAAATTAAAAAAAAAATAAAAAAAAATTGAAAAAAAGGTAAAAAAGCTTAAAAAATTAAAAAAAAAGATTAAAAAAACTCAAAAAAAAAATAAATAATAAAAAAAACAATTTAAAAAAAATAAAAAACGATATAAAAAATGAAAAAAGATATATAAATAAAATGAAAAATATAAATAATAAGAAAAAATGTATGTATTGCACAATGTGATACAATTATATATCGCACTCTATAAGTACAGGTGTAACATGAGATCAAAAACAATAAAAAACAAAACACTTTACTTGATTTTAATTAGGGTTAGGGTAAGTACTGGGTAAGTGCAGTCTTGGGTTAGAGTGATGCATAGTTTATATCAAAATTTGCAAGGAATTTTTTTTGTTAGAACACAAAGGACTGTTTCCTATGCAAAATTTTGATTTAAGTTTTTTGTATTTTTTATGTTAATACCTGATTCTGAAATTTGATTGGTTGGGCGATAAATAAGAGTATTATACTGTGCGATATATAGATAACTCCAAATAATAAAACAAAAAAAATATAAAACAATAATAAAACGAAAAAAAAATATAAAAAAATAAATAAAACGAAAAAAAGTAATAAAAAAAAAATCTAAATAAATAAAATTTAAAATAAAAAAATGAAATAAATTTAAAAAAAAATAGTGTCGTGTATAGAGATGTGCAAAATGCATTATGTATTCAATGTTGCATACTACATAATGCAGCATAATGCAATGCAGGCTACCTAAAATTTCAAAATGTACATAGAAATTATTATATAATTTGATTCAAAATTTTTAGCTATAGTAATAAAATTATTATTTTGTGTATATATGTTATAGTGAATACTTGTATTACTACTTGTTTTGTTTATTTTCATCACACCAATCTAATATTTTTTGGTGTTTCTGGGGCTCTATGGCAGTCTTACGGCATTGTATTAGACCTACAACATTCTTATAGTGGTCTTTTATATCATAGTACTCTCATGGTGGTAGTTGTACAGCCTTGCAGTAGTTTTACTATATTTTCTTTTGTATTATTAATTCTAATCTTATTTTGTACTTTAAAAATATAATTTAAATCATTTATATCATTATTTATAATTTGTATTTTTAAATTTGCATGATAATATTTTTTGGCTATTTTTTATATATTATGCAGAATAGCATAATGCATCATGCAGCATAATGCTGCATTATGCAATGCAAAATCAAAAAAACATGCATTCGCACATCTCTAGTCGTGTATATATAAGAATAAAAGTAAATTCCAGTTATTCCTTATTATGGGAATAACTGGAAATTTACTTTTATTTCCACCATCGATTATTTCGAATTTTAAAAAAAATAAAAAATAAAAAAAAATGATAATATAAAAAAATGATAATATAAAAAAAAATTAAAATGTATGATAAAATTAAAAAAAAAAAGAATAAAAAAATATGTTATTTATTTATTTTTTGTTTTATTTTGTTTATTGATTTTCTCGTGTTCTTACTAGCGGTAAGTATCATAGTTATAAATTTTGGAGATTATCGCAAATTATAATAGGCAGCGCTATAAAGATTATACTTTTTAAAAATTTGCACAGATTTTTTAGCTAAAAATCTGCGAAGAATTGCAAAAATCTAAATTTTGAAGATCTTTGCAATTTTTTAAACAAAATTCTGCACTTATTTGATAAATTTGAACATTACTGCAGATTATTAATATTTTTATTTTCCCAATGTTCGTTTCCAAGTGAAGCTTTCTCTTTGCGGGTTTAGTTTCTGAAAAGTCCTCATATCTGTGAGACACTAACAGATCTAATAGTTCAGATTTCTTTTACGGCATCTTTTTTTCTTTTCTTTTTTTGTCAAGCACATTTTCTACTGTGTGGTTGAAGTGACCAATAATTATACAATGTTTTGTCCACTTGCTTTTGTTTTCAAAAAACTTTCCTTTTAAGTACTTGATAGTCTTTTCTTCCACTTCATAATTGTTTTGTGCTTGATATATTGTTATGATTTCAATACTGACTCTCTTAAAACACTTCATGACTGACAAGATATATGGACAAATCTTTTTTACTTTTGCAACATAGTTTTTTCACTTGCTATTTATAAGTAGACCTACTCCGGATCCTTTCACTTTGTTTTCATCTGCTGATGACCAAAACCCATGATAACCTTTGAACTTTTTAAGTATCAGCTTTCCTTCTTTTTCTGACAAATTTGTTTCTACCAATCCTAAAATATCTATATTTGTTCCCTCTATATATTCTATCACAAAGTCCAATTTACCTCTATTTGTCTTGATTCCATTAATATTATGCGTCCCAACACTTAAAACTTTGAACTGGTCTTCTTCCTCCTCAACACCTTTTTTTGTGCTACTATTATTTTGTAGCACTTCTATATTCTTAGTAACGCCTGTGGTGCCTCTCAGGAGTGATTAGAGGCCCCTCTCCTATACTGTCTTTCTTCTATTGCTAAGAGCCTTTTTAGGATTTCTTCAAGAATACTGGTTTGGTTAGAACTTTTAGCTTCTAACTTTTTTTCTTCTCTAGTGTTCGGTTTCTTAGAGGTTTCTCCTTTTTGTTCCCATCCTCTTGTTTTACTTTTACCTCTCTTTTTATCCCTACTGTGCGAACATTTTAGATAGCTGTTTTACTTTTCTTTAGCTTTGAAACCGTTACTATTTTCTTCTGTCAACCTTTCCTCTAAGTTGTTGCTATACAGGACGCTTTCTGCTTTTCAAAACAGTTTTGTGTTATAATAACTAATATTGCACTTTGTAGCTTTAACTTTTTCCTCAATTAATTTGAAGTATACAGATGTCAAGCTCTTCGGGTTTCTATTACTATTAATTGGAATATGCACTGCCATAATTTCGAGTCTTTTAAGTTGACAAAACAAGAGTACTTCCTGTGCATAGTATGGCAAGTTTTTAATTGTGGCTTTGAATTTGGCTCTTTCTGCTAGAACTTCGAGTCAATCATCACTTTTGGTTATTCTTGAGACCTTTCCGTTAGATATAGGTATCATCCACACACTTTCAAGAAGTTTTCTTTTCTTCATACAATGAAACTAGGACCCCGAATAATTTATGTGAGGTTATATTTGAGCATCATAGTAAAACTTTTTTTGGTTAGCACTTTTGGTTTGGTATATATAAGCTATATTTCACACATTAGATCAGTGTTGTTGACTGGAAGCTGGAACTTCACTGGACGTCCAGATAATTCCAGTGTTCTAGTGGTTCCAGTGAAGTTTTCACTGGAAGTGATTATTTCACTGGAACCAATATAATATTAGCCAATCAAAATACGAATAAGAAGTAATAGATATTACATGGCTATTGTAAATATCATGAGTTAGCATGGCGAAGTCATGGTAACACATGATATTCACGGCACATGTGTAATATCTGATATATTTCACGGTTCCTATGCCCATAACTTTGTCACACATACGTTGTATATTTTATGCTTAAATGATCTGCAAGATTAGATCTTTAGATCTCTTTTTTTTGGTTTAGATCTTTCGTTATTTTTTATTTCAAATTTTTTGAACTTTTTTATTTAACTTTTTTTATTTCGTTTAATTTTTATTTATTTTTATTATTTTTTTTTTATTTTTATTTATTAATGTCAAGTACAGAAATAGGATAGTAAGTTACAATTATATCAGGATGATATATAAAGAAATACTATATTTAAAATTTCTAACTAATCATCTAATGATCTATGCAATAGGGCAAGCCTATCACTTGCAGTCAGGGCTAACCATTAAACTGCTACAGAAAGAAGATGCCATTTGATCTCATACTTTTCTATTTTAAACTAAAAGGTTAAATTTTTAGTTTAAAGAGGCTAGAGGAAACCAAAAATTTTTATTTATTTAATTTTTATTTATTTGTTTGTTTTTTTTGTTGTTATATAAGTTTATATTTCTTTTTTTATTTATTTATTTATTTTTTCGTTAAAACTTATATATCAATAATATTTACATTTCTTTTTTATTTATAATTATAGTAGGATTGATGGTGGCTTGACTTTTGAACCGCTTTGTCACTCTTGTTTTTGGGCTGGTTGCACCATACTTTCAGTTTCTTTGTTTTGGTGTTGGTGTAAATTGCGCCTAGTTTGTTGCCAGTGTAATTTCGTTAGCGTGCCATGCTCATGGTGTCATTGCTTAGATATTGTGTGAATTGCCGTTGGTCTGTGTGGTAATGATGCGTATTCACTGGACGGTATAAGTTGTTTATTTAGTGTTAGGGTTAGTGTTTAAAATTGTGATAGGGTTATATTGGGTTGTTTTAGTTGGATTATTTTAATTAGGGTTAGGGTAGTTTATCAATAATTATTGTTATGAGTTATTATTATTAATATATTTATTAATTAATAAATTTTAAAATGATACTACTTATCAAAAACCCAAGTAATTACTTAGAAATTTTTACAAGAGCTTTATTAAATGTTGAAGAATAAAGTTACGCTTTAGAATTTCTAAAAATTTGAAAAAATTTAATTAGTTAAAATAAAAAAAATCAACACAAGCAGAAATAAATATAGAAATTAGGATATATAATAAAAATATAGGGCCCGTTGGGTCCCTAACCTTAATAAAAAAAGTGCCAACAGCGCACTTGGATATACCACCAAGGAAATTTAAAAAAAAAAAATCAACACAAGTCCAAAGTTTAATAGAATTCTTGCAAAAAATCAAGCGTAACTGTTTAGAAATGACTTTTGTGAAGAGTTTTCATTAAAAAAAAATTTGAAAAAGAAGTGCAATGTCAAAAGTGCATCTTTTAGAAATTTGTGCGTTCTTTATAATTAAATAAAGTAATATTATATTTTAATCGATTATTTTAATTTCATCAATTGAAATCTGATCATAGTAAAATTACTAATATTGCTAATATAGTTTGATTTACTTAATTGAGATACCACCCTAGTATGTACAGTACATACCTGAATGATCAGTCTCAAATTACAGGCTGTGAGAATATTTACACATATGATGTACGAATTGTAGAATATAGTACACTATATAGTTATATAGTTAGTATGTACATTAGGTTCGTACTTGGGCTATTGCTAAATTTATATAAATGACAGTGTAATGGAATCTTATTATAGTAAAGCTTCCAGCATTGGCTTTGTGTTAGTTGAACTTGAACATATACAAATTAATTTTTTTTGACTTGCCGGATCCACTGAACCTTACTGGACCTCACTAAAACTTCTATCCAGTGGTAAAAAAAAAGTGGCTAGAAGGATCTAGTAACAACTTATCACTGGAACCTATATATGTTCCAGTTACATCTAGTTAGTTCCAGTAACCCTTCCAGTTCCAGTGATCTT
>QKWP01001523.1:78018-128485 GCA_003550325.1 Gigaspora rosea
AAAAAAAAAAAAAAAAAAAAAAACATCCCGTTTTTTAAAAAAACAAACAAAATGTTCCCTAAAAAAAACATAACACATTCTCTAAAAAACTTTTTAAAGTTCAAAATCTCTTAAGCCCATTTGATCCGTAAGCTACCAAGGATTATAAATATATATGCCACAAATTGAACCAAAAAACAAAAAAAAAAAAAAAGCCGTTTTGACCAATTTTATCTCCCTTTTACTCCTCTCTCCCTTTTACCTCTCTCTTCCTTTTACCCCTCTCTCCCTTTTTTACCATTTTCTCCCTTTTACCCCTCTCTCTCTTTTACTCCTCTCTCCTTTTTACCTGCTGGATTACTAATAGCCCAGATTTTTTTTTAAAGTACCCATTTAAGGGAAAATACCGGCATTTGTTACATAAACGAGGATACATCTAGCCACACGTACACTTTTGGTGTCTAATTTAGTGGTCCGTCTAAGGGTTCCACACTAGTTGCCATATCTGCAACCCAACTACGGGAATTGCCTATTTAAACCCTCTGATCCTAGACAAGGATACATCTAGCCACATGTACACTTTTGGTGTCTAATTTAAGTGGTCCACCCAAGAGTTCCATACTAGCTGCCATACCTGCAACCCAACTACGGGAATTGCCTATTTAAATCCTCTGATCCATGTTCTGCCTGCCAACGCATCTTGTATCACCAGAACAGGCCCGTTACATAAGTCAGTCAGCAAGTTCCAGATACTTATCCATTGCCTTAGGACCCAGCCGGGTATTCCCGGTCCTGTTATCCTTGACAGAAGACTTGGTAGAGCGGTACCTGTCCCATATCAGATATTCATCTACACTTCGGTACTTATCACTATGACCGAGGCCAACACTTGCAAGACAGGGTTACCCTTACCAATACCTACTTCTGCCCTTGTAAGGTTCGCTCCAACCTCGGTACCCACCATCACTTTCTTACTAGTCCTTCACTGGTTTTCCTAGACTTCCAATCCAGTTGGCCTGGAAGGATTGATCTACCCAGCATTAGGTGCCATCATGGTTTTTCTCCCCCTGGTACCTACTTCTATAACATAGGTCCTTTTCTTCTAGTATCCAATCCGGCGGCCAGGTTAGTAGATCTTGTCCCTGAGGTTGACATATGGTACTTCAACTCTGGTCCAATATTCCGGTTTTAGTAGCACCGTCGAAGATCTTTGCTATCTCCTTACTCAGGTCTTGCCAAATGGGTTTCTGTTTCCCTGGTTCCTTGGATCTGTTTGTATCACGAGATACAACTTCGCCCGAAAGCTCCTATTCGAGATGGTAACCAAGGACTACAGGTAATGTACCTAACCGATCGACAGGAAACAGTTACCGGAACAGGTCTATTTTTTCAAAGCGTCGTCAGTAGGATTTGAACCCTAGACCTGCTACTTGGGGTGACAACTTACCAACTTCTCTAAGTCGCCACACCCTAATAGCACAGAATTTTCATTAGCACATTTCAAATATAACATTTATAAAAATTACTCCCATTAGCATTCTTTAAAATATACCTATTTTGCCATTTAGCGGGTTTCAAAGATAACCTTTTTTTTCTAATACCTACTTTTCAAATATAACCTTTTTTGAAAAATGGCCTTCCATTAACTATTTTTCAACTATGACCTCACATAGACTATTCAGGGTTCTATGAAACTGAATTGATACTATTACTGGCTTGATTTTGGTTTTAATGTTTCATCCTTTTACTTTTATCTTTCCATATTTTTTTAATACACTTGTAACTTTTTTTGTGGTATAGTACGATGAAATGTCCTACAGAATATATTCTTGTACCATGTCTGCCTGTTCGTTAAGCTGCGAATCCTTATTTATTCTTGCATCGGTGGGTCGCGTACTTGTGGCTTTGCTCATATTTTGGTCACCTTTTATGGATACACTCTCACCATTTGAACTTGAATTCATCTCAGATATTCTTTTTCCAAGTTCTTGTGATGGATTAGATTCCTTCCCTTTTTTGAACTAATAAATTCCACTCTTTTCCACTTCTATTGACGTTTCAAATATGTTTGAAATTTGTCTTTTCAATTTCTCTGTACTGTAGTCTGAGTGACCCCCTTTTTGTATCATTTTTTACTAATGGCACTTTTGAATTCAGGTAATTCTATTTTCTTTTTTAAACTTTTCTTTTCGGCCTCAACAAGTTGTTCTTTTTCTTGTATGGTACCGAGTTGTTTCCACTTTATAATTTCATATGCACATCTAATAATATAGACTGTACCTGGATATGTAATACCTAGTAGGCTAGCAACTTGTTTGTCTCTTTTCAAGATAAGTTTTTTTTGGCTCATAGTGATTTCAATATTTTTACTTTCTGGTCTTTTAAAAAGATCCTTAAATTTGCTCAGAAATTCCATGATGTTCTACTTATATAGATTCTAGTTATGCTGTCGATCTTATTTCGAACTTTCTGTTTCCGATATTCTATTTTCTGCAAAGCAACACGTGACTGCTTTTGTTTATATTAGCCAGTTCGTGATTTATTTATTTTGCTTATTGGTTGTTCTAAACCTGAATTGTACATGTTTGTTTGTTTACTTGTTTACTTTTGGTTTTGAACCTAGTGATCGATAGTACAGGGTCTAGCCAAATTCCCCAAATTTTTTTAGTTTAAGACTAACTCATAAAGTTTTTGTAAAGTTTGCGTTTCCAAGCTTATTTGTATATTAGAGCAATATTGTACTAAGTGACTCTAAGTGGTTTTTTCCAAACCTTCTTTATTCTTAAGCACTTTTTGTGTATTTCTTAGAGTCTATATACACATTTTTTGCTTTTTTTTTAATAAATTTTTGTTGTAGTTGTTTGTATACAAAGAATCAGCGGAAAGAGTTGGGTAAATAATATATATCTATATTATGAATTTAATATATGAAATAAAAAGTTTATTATATTATATTTGCAAAGACAATTTTAACATTAAAACAACTATAATACTCATATTGCAAAGTACAACTCTTAAATCTAATTATCCTAACTGCTATATTCCAACTATTTTAACTTTAAAGCCGAGTATACAAACTTCACCAAAATATACAAAAAAAAGACAAAAATCTAGCAAAGTATGTTATTGAAGATGACGATAATGCCCCACCAATGTTGAGCTACAATAATTTTAATAAAAGAGTCTTTATTACCAACAACATCAATATCTTTTTACAACATTTACAAAACAAAAGTGCTAGAAACACATTAATAAACCAAACAAAATCTAGAAAAACCAAGAGAAGTCCTTCATAATAACTAAAAATTTCTCTAAACCTAATCTAATTACAAGTAAAATTATCCCAAACTAATTTTAACTCTAAATAAAAAAAAAGAAGATATTAGTAATATGTTAAAACAAATCAACTCTTTCCGACGATTACTTGTACAAATTTCTGAACAAAAGAAAAACAAAAATTTTTTAGTAAAAGACGAAGCAGTTGCATACAATACTGGTTTTTATAAAGGTCAATCTTTTCTTCTATTCGGGTGACTCCTTTATATATTCGACATGCAGGCCAGAAGCGTCAGTTGTGCAAGATAACTGGCAGTGGGTGCCCTTGGTACAAGAAATTCTGGTAGAAGTTTTTTTTCATTGACGAAGGTTTTCCAGTCTGGCTAGACAGTGAACTAAAAAAATGAGTTTTTCAACACTCTTTCTAAGGTTTTTTGGTTACAAGCACATATTCAACCATATACCCACTACCATATTCTCACTTGAAGCAGTTTTTCTGGAATTTTTGACGAAAAATGGGAAATTAGGCATACCTCTCCAAAAGATCGGCATTGTTGTTTCTATCCTAATCGTGAAGAAGGCATGCAAGTTGATAAACAGGAACGGACGTGTAATGAGACGTGGCATAGTGGAGTAGGCAGATCTGTGGAACTAATCCAGAACGTTTTTTTGTTTCTTTTATGTACATATAATACTTTGGCGAGGCGTTTCCTTGTGCAGTATTATATAATTTTTATCACTAGTCAGAATCGTTTTTTCCTTTCTTTTGTTTTTTTTCTTTTTTCTGTTTCCACATGTCAGGATTAGCTTCTTTTCTTTGTTTTTTCTTTTTTATATTGGTTTTTTCTTTTTGTGTAGTCTGTTTTCTTGGTAGTTTTTTTTTTACTTTTTCCCTTTTTCATTTGCCCTTTATGAAGAAGGAAGAATTTTAAGGAAAAGAGTACGATCCTGATATGGCATTAGTAAACCAGTCAGTGATGTTTGGGAATCAAGTATCAACAAGCATTGGGACCCCAGCGGAGACAAATTTGTGAAATAGCAAGTCGCACCTGGGTACTTTTGTATCGAGTGAGTCTTTATTTGGTTGTAATTTGATATACTGTATACGTACTTTGGTACAAACACCAGTCACTATGCATTTACTAAGAAATAAAGGCAGGATCGTCCAGACTAAAAAAAAAAGTAATATGTTAAAAAACTAGAGCAAAAATAACAAACAAATAAATTTATATTTTTCAGATTTTCAAGATGCACTTACAGACTAGGACAAGCAACAACAAATAGAACCATATATCTCAAAATTCAAACAAGCTTCTATAATACTTGGGAATTATAATAATATAAGCATTATAAATATAGTATAAGTTAGCATGAAACATTCAATGTTAATTAAGAAAACTTTAAAGTATTATAATTTCTTTAAAACAAGCTAAATCAAAAAACTCTCTAACAAATTGATAAATTTTTAAATAAACTACATTTTTGTCAAAGGATTTTTTTATTTTTGTTTTGAAGAAGTTATAAAGAATTAAAGTTTATATGAGTTCAAAAAATTGGTGTTTAATAAAAAAAAACATATATAGGTTTTTAACTAATCAAAATTAATTCACAAAATTAGCCAATCAGAATTGATTATATAAGCACCCAAAATGTATCCACTTATTTGCACAGGTAATAAAGCTCCTGGAGAAAAAATATCCAATTGGAGAGTACAAATTTTGACTATTTCAGATCAGCCTAATAAAAAATTTGAACTTGTATAAAAGAAGAAAAAAGCAAAAATACACAAAAACTATGGTTAAATTGATTTTAATGTACTAATTAAAAATAACAAGAATGAAACCTTACTTATATTAAGCATCACTCTAATCCTATAGCCTCTAATATTAAGGCTCTAACACTAAATTTTTATTTCACATATTTAGTTTATTTACAAAATCAAATTTCCTTTTTGGTTTGTATTACCTATTTAAATAAGTAAAATAATATACAATTAGTGTCTATATGTGTCTCTTGCTGTCCCATACTATATAATATTTTGTTCTAAAATAATTTTTATATTTAGGGCCATAACAGATATTACGTAATATCATAGGGAGAGGGGTAAGTCAAAGTCTTACATTACACATATATAATATATATAATTATATATATAATATGGGAATAGAAACATGTCGCACTTGCAACATGTCGCACCCCCAATTTGGCCAATCAAATCGCATGATTTTGTAGGCAAAAAATTTTATTTTTTAAAAATTTAAAATTTTACTAGTAAAATGTAAAAATAAATAAGCGATATCAAAATATATAATGTAAAATTTTATTCTGAACAACTTTTTCTAAGTCATAAAGATAGATTATCTTAGTAAAAAAAACGATTTATAAGAAAAATCAAAAATTTCGAACGTTAGCATATATAAAACTTTTTTTACTAATATAAATCTATCTTTACGTTTAAGAATTATATGTAAAATTTTATGCCAAACAACTTTTTCTAAGTTAAAAAGGTATATTGTTTAGTAAAAAAAGTTTTATATGTGCTAACTTTGGAAATTTTTGATTTTTTTTATAAAACGTTTTTTTTTACCAAGACAATCTATCTTTATGACTTAGAAAAAGTTGTCCAGAATAAAATTTTACGTTATATTCATGCTATTTTATATAAATTTTACACTTTATTATGTAAAATTTTTATTTTTAAAAAAAATTTTTTTGCCTATAAAATTATGCGATTTGATTGGCCGAACCAGGGGGTGCGACATGTTGCAGGTGCGACAAATTTATTTTCCCATATAATATAATATATTACTAATATATTATAATTTTTAGCACTAATTAAACTTATTTAAAATATAATTATATACTGAAATGATGTATTTTGAGCGCTAAGAAAGTTTATTTAGTAGCCAAAGGTATATTTCATTAGTAAAATTTTGCATGATGCCAAATTTTTATATTTTTATTAATTGATAATCCACTTGTCAACTGGAAAGTGGCGAAATGTGGCGTTCTTCCATCTAAAATTATTTTTCTTACTAAGTTAATGATACATGTTCACTAATTTAAAGTTGTAGAGCTCGTCGAGACGCATCTAACGGTGGTTAGATCATCCAATTCAGCCCAGTGGATGGCGAGATATCATTGAAAAACGATTGGCTGACTATATAAAATCCTATGACACAGATTATATATAAAAATCACTATGCGAAATGTGGCATGCTTCCATTTAAAACTTTTTTTCTTACTAAGTTAACGATACATGTCCACTAATTGAAATTGTAGAGCTCATCAAGATGCATCTAACGGTGGTTAGATCATCCAAATCAGCCCAGTAGATGGCGAGATATTATCGAAAAACGATTGGCTGACTATATAAAATCTCTGTAAATAATGTTTGCATAGAGATTTTATATAGTCAGCCAATCGTTTTTCGACGATATCTCGCTATCCACTGGGCCAATTTGGATGATCTAACTACCGTTAAATGTGTCTTGATGAGCTCTACAACTTTCAATTAGTGGACATGTATCATTAACTTAGTAAGAAAAAATGTTTTAAATGGAAGCACGCCACATTTCGCCTTTAGTGATTTTTATATGTAATCTGCGTCATGGGATTTTATTGGCCAGAGCGTAGTGATGGTTTCTAAGTTTCTATGTGAGTGATGCAAAAGTTGCATTTTTGATGCATTTTGCCCAAAATTGGTATCTTTTTTGATGCATCTTTGTAACTCTTATAAAAATTTGATCAAAAGTGCAAGTTTGCAATTTTTGTCTGTTCGCACACGAGTCGCGTAATTAAAAATCTAAAAAAAAAAGGCAAAAAAAAAAAACAAACCTATTGTATCGTAGAGTTACTTTCTAAAGCAGTAGAACAATAAAACCTGCTTTGTCCTGTTTTATTATTAATTACGTTTGTGCACTATAATTATTCAAGTACTTTGCTCATTTTTTAATCTAACCCTATAATACTCTAAACTCTCAAACACTATCTCCGGGTAAAGATTGAGTTAGCCAGAGTTTTTTGCTTGTGTCCCAGTATGTAATGCAATGATCTCTTGTAACAAGCCGCTTTAAAAAGATCCAAACTCAGATCTCACACTACACTCTAATCCCAATTCTTTATTATTAAAATGGAACCAATAAACGCCAACGAGTATTTGATCCAGTACTTAGGAAGTACGATCTGTTTTTTACAAGAATAAGTTATTAATAAGAACAAAAGGGTTGTGATTGGATCTAACATGTTGTCTCGATTATTAATTTTAGGCATCGATAACCTTTCTTCCGAAATTCATTATCATTTTATTGAGCTAACAAATAAGGATCAAGAAATTGAGCAATATTCAACTTTAAATCTTTCATGATAGTTTTATACCTGTTCTTTCACTTAATGTATATCACATCGATGAATGAATAATTGGCAGAAAGAATAGAGCATTGTAAGAAAAGACTGTAGTGTCTATATGATGGTATTCTACTTGAAGAAGATAGTGATTGTTTTGTAATAGAAAGTGTTTACGAAAATCAAGATACAAAGGACGATGACTCAGATAGTGAAGTCGAAGAGTGTAACGAAGATGAACAAACCAGCGATCTCATTATTAAAACGAAATGGCGTCATGTATACCGCATTATTACCGAATTCAATGATGAAGAAATAAAAAATAATTATAGATTTATATTTATTCACACACTTACTACTGATAATAATACTATATAATTGTAATTATTAATTATTAAATTCATAAATAGTATTTAATACTATTTAATTTTAAAAATAATTTTTTTAAATAAAATTATAAATACTATATGCAGTACAATATAAAATTTTAAATATTTTGGCTCCGGCCCTATAGTTGGCCAATCGTTTTTTGACGATATCTCACCATCTACTAGGCTGAATTTGGATGATCTAACTACTGTTAGATACGTCTCGACAAGCTCTACAACTTTCAATTAGTAGACATGTATTGTTAACTTAGTAAGAAAAAACTTTTATATAAAAGAACGCCATATTTCGCTACTTCATAAATTTTTTTAAAATCGACCAATCAGGATTGTCTTACATGGGGAGGGGGGTACCCTTATAGTAAATGGATATTATGTAATATCTGTCATGGCCCTTATAATACCATTTTATATAATGGTTTTTTAAGGTTTTTGTGCATCTACATAGTTATGTATCATCATGATCTACTAATTAAAATTGTTCACATAATTAAATAACAGACAATTGGTTCCAACTGTTAACCAATTGATTCACTGACCTGTTAATCAATTAAATTATAGAATTGCAATAATATAAAATTTTATAAGATTAATCACAAATAAATTAAAGATTTCTTTTTATTTAAATAGCTTTATTTATTAAAAAAAGCCTATTGATTTAAAAAAAAAAAAGCCTATAACGATTCAAAAGAAAAAAAAAAGTTTATAACAATTCAAAAAAAAAGCCTATAACAATTCAAAAGAAAAAAAAGTTTTTAACAATCTAAAAGAAAACAAAGTCTATAATGATCCTACAATTAAAAAGAAAAATAGCCTATAATGATCCACAATCAAAAGAAAAAAAAGCCTATAACAATCTTGTGATCAAAAAAAAAAAATTCTAAACTAATCTTTTGAATTCCAGTTATCAAATTTTTATTTTCAGTATTAGCCTAATCTTTTGAATTCTAGTTCCTGAATTTTTATTCCTGGGGCCACTCCAATACTTTAGTAAAACATGAATCTACAAGAAGAAAATTTTAGTAAAACAAAAAAAAACTGAAAAACAAAAAGAACAAAAAAAAAAAAACTAGTACATACCAGTTTTGGTTTTTGAATCTCATTCCTAATGCCATTTTAATACTCTAGCGAAACATGAACCTACAAGAAGAAAATTTTAGTAAAACAAAAAAAAACCAAAAGACAAAAAAAACAAACAAAAGAACTAGTACTTATCTTTTGTACTAGTTTTGGTTTCCAAATCTTTATTTCTAGCACTATTTCAATACTCTAGCAAAATATGAACCTACAAAAAGAAAATTTTAGTAAAACAAAAAAACTGAAGGACAAAAAAAACAAAAAAAAAGAACTAATACATACTAGTTCTGGTTTCTGAATTTTCATTCCTGGCACTATCTAATATTCTAGTGAAACACAAACCTAAAAGAAGAAAATTTTAGCAAAACAAAAAATAAATCTCCAAAGAACAAACAAAAAAGAACTAGTACTTATACTTATATTTTTGTACTAGTTCTGGTTCCTAAATCTTCATTCCTGGTACTAAAGGTCTGACTTGGTCAAAAAATAAGTATTCGAATATTCATTTGTTCAATATTTTATTATTCAAATATTCATTCAAAAATTTTGAACGATATTCGAATATTCACAGAATATTCATTGAATGTTAAATATATTTCAATTTTAAAAAATTATATAACTATTCATTTAAATTACCCAATAAAATTGCAAATAAATTATTAAAAAATAAAATAAAATTATAAAATTATATATATATATATATATATATATATATATTCAATGAATATTCAATGAATATATTCAGTGAAATTTTAAATATTTGAATATTCATTCAGTGAAAAATTATATATTCGAATATTGAATATTCAGTGAATATTCAGTGAATATTATTCATCGAGTCAGACCTCTACCTGGTACTATTCCAATACTCTAGTAAAATATAAATTACAAGAAGAAAATTTTAGTAAAACAAAAAAAAAAAACTAAAAGACAAAAAGAACAAACAAAAAAGAACTGGCACTTATCTTTTTGTACCAGCTCCAGTTCTCAAATCTTCATTCTTAGTTCTATTCCAATACTCTAGTGGAATATAAACCTACAAGAAGAAAATTTTAGTAAACAAAAAAAAAACCAAAGAACAAAAAAGAACAAACAAAAAGAGCTAGACTTATTTTTTTGTACCAGTTCCACTTCCTGAATCTTTATTCCTGGTTCTCAACAGCTTCATTCTAGCACTTTAGCAAAGCAATGAACCTACAAGAAAGAAAAGCTTAGCAAGACAAAAAATAACCAAAAAATAACTAAAAAAAAAGGTCCTGTGGGTCGATAGCATAGCGGTTATGCTCATAGGTCTCCAATTGAAGGTTGCTGGTTCAATACCGCTTGGCGGTAAATTGAATTTGAAAGTCAAAACCCGATTAGGAATAACTGAAGTCATACAAGATGTAAGATCAGTCCAATGAGGCACGAACTTGATGGCGGCGTCCCTGGTGTAATGATTATGTACTCACAGAAGTCGGACCGAGGAAGATCGGACGATCCTGCAGGAAGTATAAATAACATCGGTGCAAACCCACATTTGGGCGGCGAAAGGCAAGCCGGATGAAGCACTTATCGCTATAGAACTCTTAGCAGCTGGAACCCTATCAGAAGAGAACTGTTTGGGCGGCGTAAAGCAAGCCAGATAGGGTATCGGAGATTAGGTGAAAGGTTGTTAAGAAGGGATATATAGAAAAGGTGTGTTAGGTCTAAGATAGAAAAAAAAAAACCAAAAAAAAACAAAAGAATTGTTACAAGCGACTATAGTCTTCAATATAGTACTTGCAACACAGTACACAGCGACAGGGATCTTGTAAGGGTCAGAGAAGATATGAAGCGGTGTGGAAGTGGAATATTACTTCACTAGAGCGGTTCAGTATATATTCATTAAATGACAAGAGTATATTTATTGATCAAAGATATATTTTATTTATTTAGATAATATTATGCAAGAGATATAACTATGTTTAGGTGGTAGAAGAAGGAGGAAGGGAATCTGAGTCTAATGTGCAGGAAGGAAAAAAACTAGTGTTTATATATCTTTTTACAGCTATTAGTTACAATGGTATGAAATGGCAGAAGTGGTAGAAATGGTAGAAATAGTTAACTATGTTACTCGTACTTCTAACTAAGCCATATATAGTTAATAATATAAAATAATAATAATGTAATATAAAATAATAATATAATAAAATAGGCTAACAGCCTCTATCTGCGGACGTTTAAATAACTCTCAGTGAGTTGAGGGCTTTAAAAAGAGGGAAACGGCTGTCATGGCAGGTCGCACCTGGGCTTCGTTGAAGTCGAGTGAGTCTTTATTAGATATAGAAAAGTTTAAAGTATATAGTAATATAGAAGTAAACTTAGTGCATGTATATGTAATTCTTATTAATAAAGGCAGGGCCGCTAGTTAAAAAAAAAAAAATAATAATATAATAAAATAATATAATGAAATATAACTAAATTAATATTAGAAAATACATTCAAGAAACTAATACTAAAACTTGTTCTATAACAGAATGAACAAACAAGAACTGGTACTTATCTTTTTGTACTAGTTCTAGTTTTTGAATCTTCATTTCTGCAGTACCTTAGTAAAATACAAGCCTACAAGAAGAAAATGTTAGTATAATAAAAAAAATCACTGAAGAAACAAAAGACAAAAAAGTACTAGTACTTATTTTCTGTACCAGTCCCAGTTCTCGAATCTCCATTCCTAGTGCTTAGTAAAACACAAATCTAAAAAAAAGAAAATGATAGTAGAGCAAAAAAGTAACTGAAAAACGAAAGAGCAAGCAATCTAGAACTGGTATTTATCTTTCTGTACAGTTCCAGAATCTTCATTGTAATGAAAAAAAAGAATATTAGAATAAAAAAAAAAATTGCTGTTAAACATGCATTGACATACCTTATTTGACTTACATATCAATCCAAAATTGCTGGGGGTGCACAACCATGCAGGTGCACAGAAAACATATTCCCTTACATAATACCTAATATTTGGACTTCTAAAAATTAACAAAAAATGTTCTTATAAATTTACTATAAACTTTAATTTTAACTCTAATTCTAACTCTAATTTAACCATAACCTTGTCTATCAGCTATATAATAGGTATTATATGAGTAAATTGCCAAGAGAAAATAGAATATTGGTTTATCATTTATTATTTAAATAAATAATCAATGATAAACCAATATCCTATTTTCCCTTGGCATTACTTATATAACATGGGTATTATGAATACACTGTAATATTCCTTTTTTTTTTTAACTATCTTGACAATCAGCAATCTATTTGACCAAAAAAGGTTTATCAATTCTAATTACTAAATCAAAAATTATTTAAAAAAATAAAAATTTTTAGCTTTTAGCAAATTACTATATACAGTATATGTATATTAATGTAAAGAATTAATTATATTTAAAAAATCATATCAATGAATACTTTTACGTGACAAAGTCTGTTTATCTAATTTAATACGTATCAAATACAGTATGTCAAAGATATACAATATATATTCGTCTAGAGTTTTTGAATAAACATGTTTACATCGTAATACAAAGAAATAATTGCCGGATAATATAATATAGTGTACTGCATAATAAACATTTTGTCGGATTATAAACTCTTTCTGTGAACGATAATGATATAAAAAAATTTCCTATTTTGAAATTTTGGACAAACAAGCCAATAATAATTATCATGTATTACCAGCATAATTTTATCTGAATCTTTGTAAATTCGGCATTTTTATACATAAAAAGTGGATGGTTTACCTTAATTTAAAGCTTTTATGAATAGCGGATAACCGTACTATATACATATATAATCACAATTAAGTTATTACATTCTTAAAATATAAATAAAAAGTATATAATATATATATTATCTTTCTATAAAAATCATATTTTAAATAAATAATACAATATATGATTTACTAATATTCATTTACACTATAATATTGTGTGTATAAAGTGTATTAACAAAATCTTATATATATATATTTTTTTTAAGCAACATAATAATTACAATTCAATTTTAGTAAATTATCCCTCCAATTATTTTAGAAAAGAATCGAAGCGAAAACGAAACGGAGCGGAAATGTTCAGGGAATAAAATTCACATAGAAATAATCCACAAATGACAGTAAATTCAAATGGGTACATTGAAACTTCTTTAGCATGTGATGATTTGAGAATGGTAATAAAGGAAAAGGCATGTTTCTTTTTTTTTCAATCTACCGATAAAAACCATATATTACGTGCGAAAAAAAAAAAATCGCAATGCCATTTAAGCGACATCTTACGAAATAAAAATAAGGATAATAAACCAAATTTCGGTTTACTTATCTACAATGCACGTCACTATCCCCAATCTTAGAAAAAAATCCAACATGAACATAAACATAAAATTATAAAATTGTGCACTTTGCTTTCTTCTTATTCCTTCTGCTGTCTTTTCCGCCCTCTCTGTTTTGCCTTATCATTTTAACCACTCCGTAAAATGCCCTCTCCACATTTACACATGTCTTTGCGGAACTTTCAATGAAATCACATTTGAGTCTTCTTGCCATATTCATTCCTTCTTCTCGTGAGACCTCTCGTTCAGTAATTTTGTCACATTTATTACCAACAAGCATAAGCGGAACTGGTTCAGTATCTTTTACCCTCGTAATTTGATCATGAAATCGTTCTACACGTTCGAATGTGGATCGCGAAGATATGGAATAAACCAGAAGAAAACCTTCACCATCTCTGCATCCCCAAATTAAAGAATTAAGTGTTATAAATTGAGTTAGATATAATATTGACGTGAAACATTTATTATTCGTCATAGCTGAAACCAACACCCCGGTATAACGAACATAAGTGTATCTTTTACACACATTTGCACTGTTGCTTATTTACCAATCAAGGAAATTCTGTGTGTTAAAAATAGATTATAACAATTATTACGATACTTTACCGAATCCATTGATCACGCAACGCCGTGTATTCCTCTATTAAATTCACATAAAAGGAGATAAATCGTCTAATGTAAGAATGCTGAATAATGTACCTTTGTTCAAAAATTACGTGAACTCAAAATTTGCATTTATATATGTTGTAAGTGGAAATGGAAGTTTAAGTGGGATTCGGAATTTTTATATAAAACCAGAATTTTGGGGTTGTATGTACACCCGTACTCTAACCCTAATTTAACTAGGAAATTCCAAATCCACTTAAATTCCGACCTAATTACAACATATATATCAATCGTAATTGCAAAACCTCCATCAATTACATGATAAAAAATCTTTATTGTGGCTCTTTAAGTAAGTAATGTATTATTTAATCTGAAAAAAGTTGATAATATTTGGTTACCTTGTCCGGCGGTGTCCAGTACTTCTAGTACGCAGGGGTGGTCATCAATAACTACTTGTTTTCGATATGAATCTTCAATTGTGGGATCATATGTCTAATAATTATAATGATCCAAATTAAAATTGACGATATCAATCAACTTTTACTAATAAATAATAAATATTTATTGCTAATGATAATGCAAACCTCTATTAAAGGATGTGTCGAAACATAATAATTCGACGTTAGAATTTACAAATGCATAAGAATTTGGCTTGTTATTTAACTTACCCACAAAGTGGTTTAGGCACAGCTGTAAATAAAATCGCGTTAACATGTTCAGGCAATTGAAAAGAAATTTCGAGTGAGCTCAAACGTTGACTAAATGTTGAAATTTGCTAGCCTACTTTACTAACCTGGATTGTAAGGGCCGTCTGAAGATTAAGTAAAGGATAAAAAGCTTAAGATGTTGAAAAATAGACCTCACCACACCACACGGAAAGTGACGTAACATAATAAAATATGTGGTACCTTTCCAACACCACCGTCCCCAAGAACGACTAACTTATATAACATCATCTTGGCGATTTTGTATTATGGCTGTTGAGAAATGGCTTTTGCCTATAAGGGTGGAATGTTTAACGAGAGATGACGAAGTCCTCGACAGGACTAACTTTTTGTGTGGTGGATGTCGGAGTTAACGTTTCAGACGACAGCTACACAGAGCTTGACTTCTGCGTAAGAAATGGGCTCTTTTAAAGAACACGAATGAGGACTAAGTTAATATCGGGTTGACTAAGAGACTTTCCGTTTGAAGAAGCAAGACTGTTACCTTCAATTTTTGGGAGTAAGTTGCACGAGAATAAATCTGTGTCCATACAAATTAATATGGATTTTTATTTATATACATAAATTAAAGTTTTTACTGTGTACTCGATATTAATTAATGTATTGTTAAAGGTGTATCACTTTTTTTGTATGGATCGTGCTACATAGAGTGCATATCTTAAAAGATAATTGTCTAGCATTTAAACTTATTTGCTAGCAATTATAGTTAATTAGGTAAACTTGTATACCCTTCTAAACAAAAAAAATCCTAGTACTGTAGTAGTGATGATCGTTATACACAATAACTCTTGGGCTCTCGATATAACTGAGACCAAGTAAAATCTTGATATAGTGAATCAAAGTTCAGATCACTATAATAAATTCTGCTTGATACAGTATAATGGATTCAAATATTGTGGATTTTAGTTAATTCTCTCTAATTGCCCAAACAATGAGATAAAGTTTGGAATAAAAGATAACTTTTACTATTATATAATTATAATTTACGCAAAATAAATTTAAAGCAATTAATTTATAATCAGAATCAATAGTTTTTACTATCGCTATACTGTATTTGTTTTTAGTGATCATATGGGCGAGAATATCCAGTTAAAACACCGTGATTATTAAATATTAACTGATGTAATGATAACAATCAAACAAAAAAATTTATAAGTACAGTAATTAGGTCACAATCAGGTACAAAAATTTATAAGCAACCAGATTATATACATATAAAAATTCATAAGCGATTCATAAGCAATTCTCAATAATCATGCAATATCACATAAATTATTGGTTGAAATTTTATTTAACGTTATCACTCATGCTAAATAGTCACCAAAATTGGAGATTTTCGCCCATATGTAAAAGAATAATATACTGTATATTTTAATATATATAGTATATACTGCATGTAAAAGATATTGTATATGAAAATACTGTTTATAGTACTGTATACTGTATTGCTGCTAACACGGACCGGACCGGACGTTCGTATTCATGTCCGAAGATAGAGCGGACATTTGGACAGATTATGTAACCCGATAAATATTTTCCAATTAGTTTGTTTACGAGATTGTATTACATAATTTTGTATAACAGTCAAAGAACATGTCCAATTACTTATAGATCAAATAAGTTGATACACACCAATTTTACATGTAAATTTATGCAAAAATTTTATTTAAATTGAATTTATTTAAAAGTATACATATAAATTTTTTGTGTGAAATTCACCGGGGTGCTATATCTCAAAAAACTACTAAATAACGGGATTGGGTATTCTAAGTAAAAATGTTCAGGACCCCTGAAAACCTCACGAGAACTAAAATCAGGACCTTATAACTATGTTATATAAACCTCTTCTTTATTCTAAAACTGCATCCTAACCCTAAAAATTCCTAGGCTGATGAATTTCACCACTGGTTAATTTTAAATAATTTCAAAATTTTTTTTTAAATTTTAAATATAACTCTTTTTTAAAGTTGTAGCTCTTAATTTTAAGCAAAAAGCTAAAAATCTTTTTTTAAAGTTGCTTAATTTTTTACTATATTCTTTAAGTCAAGTGAGTAACTTATTTTATATAATAATATAATTGGTTAAAATAATCTTTTAAAAATATAAAAGATGCTATTAAGGTAAAGGTTTTTTAAAAGTTAAAAAAACTGATTCTAATAGTAGTTAAATCATTAAAATTGGTTTGGTAAATTCAAAATACTTGAAATTAAAAAAGAGAATTTCGGAATTAGCAAATTTACTATTATACAAAGTATTGTAAAATTAATCAGCTAGCTTAGCTAGCTAACTAAATCATTAGCAAAATAGCTAGCTTATAGCTAATTAGTAGTTTGTATTTAAATATTTTGAAATATTTAATTTGTATTTTAAATTTATTTATTTTTTTTAAAAACATTTATCAAATTTTTATAATAGTTAGCTTTTAGCTACATTAGTTAGCTAATTATATTACATTGGCTAGCTTAGTTAGCCAAGCCAGCTTAGCTATAGTTGCTTTAGCTAATTTAAATTACTATATAAAATATAATACTTAAAAAAGGATTAAATATCAAAAATATATAAGCTAAATAGAGTACTTGATTTAAAGAAGATAGGGATATTGTAACTAGGTTAAAGTATATACTAATAAAATTTTTAATAATAAAAAGATTTTAATACAATTTTTATTATTTGAACTATACTTAATAAAAAATAAATTATTATAAAAAAATCTTTATATTATATATAATTTTAGATAAATACTTAGTACACAAATAGAATATAAACAACTAAATTTTAAAAAAGTAGTATTGTAACCAATTATTTGACAATAAATAATTTTTGATCTATTGGACCATTTTGAATAATTTTATCATCAAAATAATTATCTTAGTAAAACTATTTTAACAAGTACAAAATTGTTAAAATCTAATCACAAAGTTTAGTTATGCACCCTAGCAGTCCACCATCCCAGATGTACAATAAAATCAAATCAGGTATATAAACATGTATTTTTGCTTTATATTAATTTTTTTTTTTTAGTTATTTTAATATTTTCTTTTTCTTTTTTTTTTGTTCTTCATTGCCTGCTATAGATATCTGATAACTAAAATTTGTATGAAAGCTAAGTATAGTTATTTTTTTGTTTGTTCTTTTGTTTATTCTTTCGTTTTGATATTTTCTTTCTTGTAGGGTCGTGTTTAGCAGAATGGTGGTTCAGGAATTCAGAACTGGTACATAAAACTAAGTACCAGTTTTTGTTCTTTTGTTTGTTTGCTCTTTTGTTCTTTAGATATTTTTTAGGTTTACTAATGCTTCTTTTTCATAGGTTCGTGTATCTATATGAAATATACACAAAAAGTGTGCAGAAGTAGAATATATATTTTAATTAAGCTTATTAAAGCTAGATCGCTGTCTGTAAAAATTGTATGAGGAGTAATATCAGTTTCTTCTAATAACGCTTCAAAAACCTACTAAAATGTATCTAAAGTTTAATCGTCGATAACATCCAACAATTCGTGTCTTATAATGATTGTCAATTATAGTAATAATTAAGAGCATTAGCTGAAAACGATTGGTATTTGAAGTAGTGTCTATAATAACTACTTCATAGAAAGTTTCATATAAAGCTCTTTGAACTGGTAAAACCCAAAATAAAGAAATTAATCGTCTTAATAGGTAGTGATGGTACCCGAGTAGGGTATTACCCGGGTTACCCGCAGATAGTCGGATATCCAGGTTGTGAACTCAGCTACCCAGATCAACCTACTCGGATAATACCTAATAAAATACCCAGATAATACTCGGATAATACCCGAATAATACCCGGAAAGTACCTGCACAATAGGAATTTAAAAAATAATTTTTTTTTAGAAAATTAGGTTGGCAGGTTATGCAAAACGAAAATTAGATATTTATTATTTTTCTTTTTTTTTTGTTGTTTTTTTTGCTGGCTTTATGAAATAATAATCACTGATTATCAAAGGCGAAAGTGAGAAAATTTGGTGATCTCTAAATGAATTAGGGCACTAATATCTTATGACCTTAATATGTCATGATAATAACCAGATTATAATTTGTGGCTTTGCCACTATATACTCATATACCAGGAACGCAGTTATGCTTAATTAGGCATATTTATTTCATATATTAATAGGCTATAATTATATGAGATGAAACGAAATCATGTTCCGGAATTGGCATGTTATTTCTCGATTTTCTCTGATCATAGAAATTTGTGAGACCACAGCACTACTATATCTACCATATATTTTATAGGATTTAGGCCCGAAAAGGGTTTTTACTAAATTAAAAGTTTGATTTGAACAGAAAAGCGATCTAAAGTAATAGTATTTAATTAACTTTACCCGGGTACATTAGTAGAATTTTATATCTGGGTATATCTGTAGATCATCCGGGTAACTCGCGGGTTTACCTGTCGGATAACCAGGTAGCATTTTTTTGATCAGGTACTATCACTAGATATAGGATCTAAACGCTATTTAACAATCCATAAAGAGTTTTTCTCTTTCTATTTTAATAGTGTTTGAAGCATTATTGATGCAACTAAGTCACCTGGGTTATTGTTTTACCTAATGTCATATACAGCATTATATGAATCACGTTTATATATGGGATGTTCAGGATAATCATGTTTTAATAAAGAATATATTGATCCAGAATCCATTCTGCCTTAAACTATGTATTTATCAATATCAGTTAACATATTAGGTGTTAACTTACAAATCCGAGAAGCAAGTTCTTTAATCATAGGAGTAAGCAGATGGTTATGGTCAGCATTAAATAAGTTAATTGTTACTGCAAATGCTGTTTTGGGGAACGTAGCATTCAATTTCCAAGAACAATTTGTTCGTTAAGATACATTATTACGTCATTTATTAGGAGTAGTTGTATTCTTGAGATTATATATGCCAGCTTTTGAACAAATATAATTGACCCTTCTAACTCTATTTCACTCTTTTTCACTGGTTCGAATTCGATAACTAAAACCTTCTTGCTGAGCATATCAATCCAGCTAGGCATTAAATGATTTCCAGTCTGAAAATGAAAGTCCTGATTTTATTACTAAAGAAGTTTGATCAGACATCTCCTGGAATTCTTCTGCCACCTTATTGTTTTTATCATATGATATTTCATGAGAGTTTTTATCATCCATTCCATTTATTATTTCGCTAATCACACTTTTTTGATTATCTATTATTTCACTAGCCATATTTTCTTGATTATCTATCAAAGGCATGATATTCAAAAATTCTTCATAAGGAACAGTATTATTTTGAAAATCATGAGAATTCCGATAGAACTGATCACAAGTATTGGAAGCCTAGAAGTTGCAAATTTTTTGAATTTCTTGCATGTTTAGATCTTTAAAATAAGTCACTTGAAAAGGTTAATTATAATTATTAGTAACATCTTAAATATTAAAAGGATCTTGAAAAGATTGAGGTTGGAGGTTTTGCAGGCCATAATGGAAGTCATTTTCAAGGCTATTGTAAAAATCGTTTTATCTGTTTCAACATTAAATAAAGCTATCTCGATTAGCTAAGCCACGAACTTGATTAAAGAGAAACGAAAGACAAAAATTATAAAATGTAAAAGTATAAGTTCTTAATCACTTGCAAGAGTGACATAGTTTAAGCATTCGTTATTGTTATTATTAATAGTTACAAAGCTATTCTTATAGCACATGATACGTGTTTCAAATACTAGGTTTTTTTATAAATTTGTTATAAATTTTTTTTATAAATTTTTCTTATTTACACATTACACAAATACTCATGTTTAATACACTAGGTGTTAAATTAGATTTTTTATTTTTTTTATATATTTTTATAATGAAATTATTATTATTATTTTTTTTTTATATTTTTATAATGAAATTATTATTATTTTTTTTATGAATTTATTTTAATGATTTTTTTTATTTTTATCATGAATTTTATATTTTTTTTTAATTTTTTTATTTTTTATTATTATTATTTTTTTATTTTTATTTTTTTTTTAACCCTTCAGCTCACTGGCTGTTGGGGCGTGTTAGCCGCTTATTTATTAAAGTCAAATGATTTTTGATTACATTTCTATTTATGATACATTTTTAGTGACTAGTTATACCACCTAATTCTGTACTTAGTTATCCAAATATCCCTTTCTGGTTACCCAGTCTGCCAGTGATATCTTACAATTTTCCAACTTCTTCCGGAACCTCGGATCGCCGTACTGACCAGGGTGCATGAGGGTAAGGACTTCTCAGTACTTCCTTCCTTTAGCCTTCCGAAGTTTCAGCTTCTAACTTCAGCCAGAACCTCAAATCGTTCGTACCGACTGGGACTAGGGCATCACAAGTTCTCAGTACTTTTTTCCTTCGGCCTTCCAAAGCTTTGGTCTCCTTCCGTTTCAGGTTAGGGCTGAGCCCATTCTGAGTTCATCTGAGATCCTTTTCCTTATTGGGGGAACCGTTAAAGCAGGGTGCCATCACGTGATCCGGCGGTCGTCGGCCTGTCCATCTGGAAGTCGGAGCGATACAATAACCAATCAAATTCAAGAATTTTTTTTGCCAAAATCTGGGGCAAATTTCATATATAAGGCATATCGGTGCGCGAAACTTTTCTTTTTTGTACAAGAAAACAGGTACGGCGTCCTGCAATCTTTCTTTTCTTTCTTTTTTTTTTTTTTTTTGCTCCTGCAATCTTTCTTACAAAAAAAAAAAAAATTATAATAACGAAAAAACGTTCTGCCAAAGAAATTTTTTTTAAAGGTAATGAATACTTCCAGTAAAGAAAACGAAAACATGAACTTCACACAAGACCTCTTGCAGCAAACATCCGGTTTTTCGCAACTAAGTCCTGAACCAACAGACGTCGTTGTAATAAATTCAAGTCTTACGCCTAACCAAAAACGCACTTTATTTTTTAATGTCCAACGACCGTTCGAAGTGCCGATGAACGAATTTGATGCGGAATGGTGGCCTTTAGTCACAAACGTTTGGGTAAAATTTAGTTCCAAGAACCATGTTAATGGAAATTATTGGAAAACCTATGTATGCCGCTTTAATAAACATTTGAAATCAAGCACGCGCAAAGAGGATGTTCCAAGTGAGAAACGGCGAAAAACGAAGGTTCGAGAGGCGGGTTTATGTTTCGCAAAAATAAAAGTCTCATGGTTTTTTACCACCCAGAAAGTGCTTGTTGAACGTTTTCAAAACTCCCCTGATCATGCACATGAACTAGAAGATAGTGAAAAATTAAAACGCTCCCAAGCTGTTCGGGTTTTGGTAGAAAAGGAAGCGGTTAAGAATTATCCCGCGCCCGCGATAGTTAGTGCGGTTAAAGAGTATGCAAATGAAAAGCTGGATCTCAGCATGAGCGTAAAGGAATTGAAGTGGAGGGAAGTCGCCAATATAAAATATAAGGTCCGTGGTCCTCAAAATACCTATTTAACGGGTGCTCCTAAATTAGCACAGGATATTCGGGATGCAACTTCGTTTTTAGAAAAAGAGGGCTATCGAGTCGAATTGTTTAGAATTCATCACCAATCTACCTGTGGCTTCGTTTTTGCACATCCGAAGCAACTTGAAAAGCTTCAAAGGTATGGATGGTTAACGCTAATGGACTCCACGCATAAAACGAATAAATATGACTGGCGTTTGTTTACGCTGTATATTCGGGACGGATATGGTTGTTGGAACGTCGGTGGGCATTTTTTCGTTAGTAACGAAGATAGTGACACGGTTGCAGAGGCATTGAGGATAATGCGGCGATTTTGTAGCTCTTGGAAACCTCGGTACTTTCTATTAGACCAAAGTAGTGTAGAAGCTAGAAGTATCATGGCGACTTTCCCAGGTCTTGAAAAAGGTGAACAGGAATGCGAAGTTATTTTTTGCACCGTACACGTTATGCGGACCTGGATGCATAAAATCTACGACACGGAAACTCGGAATAAGATGATTCAGGCTATGCATAAACGGACGAAAATTGGTTGTGAATTCTTTATCCAAAAATCGATTAACGAGTGTACCCTCTCCCCCATTAAAAAATACATCACAAGGTATTATTTGAAAAATTCTCACCAGTGGGCACTTTGGGCCCGCCAGCATTCTCCGCTACTTTTGCAAGTAACTTCGACGAACGCTTTAGAATCATATCATAGCGAGTTAAAGAGAACACTCGCCTCTTATTATGGTTTAATCGGAGCATGTAACAAGATCGTTGTACTTGACTTGAAAAAGCGTTCGGACTCGGATTATATCGCATTTGAATTTCGAGTGAAAAAAATTTCCGGCCCCGACATTGACGACGATACCCTAAAGGAAATTCACAAGTTTCCTTTTCCAATTCAAAAATTAATAGTTGGTGAAATTTTTGCTGCCGATAATAGAGTGGAAAAGGGGAAGGAATTGCCCGGTTTAATGTTAATTGAGTGCCACTGCCTTTTTTTCCGCAAGTACATGCTCCCCTGTAAACATATTTTTCATGAACAAAAATATGGCCCCAGAAAATTGCTGACAATTGATGCTTGGAGACAATTTCAACGACAGTTTGATGAAAGTGGATTCGAAATTTATGAACGCCGTGAGTTAGTAAATTTTGAATCATTTGAAGACGAAATCGATAAAGCGGCAGAAAAAAGAAAGCTTACCGTTAATGAATTAATGGAAAGAACGCGTAACCAGTACTGGAGTATCGAGGAAAATGGGGATGAAATGGAAAAGTCGGAATTCATTCAAAGATTGAAAATTTGTTTAGACCCCGTTCTAAAATAAATAAATAGAAAATGTTAGAAAACAAAAAAAAAAAATGTTTTGAATATAAAAAAAAAAAAAAAAAAAAAATGTTTCGAATGTTATAAAAAGCCGCAGAATAAATAAATAAATAATATTAGAGGCGGATTTGCAACAGTGTATCGTGCACTGTATCAAAAAAAATTTAATTGTGTTCATTGTAACGAAAGCAAATTTAGTGTTAACAGAATCTCAAATAAAAAAAAAATAAATAAATAAAATTTTGCACCTTTCTTAAATTTCGATCGGCTATCCCGTGACCGACGTGTCTCCGGATGTCTTAAATTAGGTCGGCTGCCGACCGCCGGATCACGTGATGGCACCCTGCTTTAACGGTTCCCCTTATTGGGTTAGTGCAACTTTGCCACTTTTATCATGTTACCGTTCAACCGGAATCCCACCAGAAGTATACGTTATTCATCCAGAATTCCATCAGAAGTATCCTTTTATTTCCAAATTTTGGCAGCACAAACACACTAATGTGATTAAATTAACCAACTGCGGTCCTAGCATCCTAGTTTAGCCTATTCTTCTCGTGATCGCATATAGTTTTTTCATGTCCGCTAGTAGGGATTGAACCGGCGACCTTACGTTTGGCGACCTGGGAGCGTAACCACTTACGCTATCAGCCCGCAGAGCTTTTTTTTATATTTTTATAATGAATTATTTATTATTTTTTTTTTATAAATTTATTTTAACAATTTTTTTTATTTTTATAATGAATTTTAATTATTTTTTTAAATTTTTTTTAATTTTTTTAATTTTTTTTAGAGTGTTGCTAACTTTTACCCTAGGTGATATCATCTAGTTTGGAAATCGGCTCAGAAATTGGCTCAAACCAGGTCGAAGCTCGGATAGACAGTGATCATCACTACTATTAAGTAATCACGTGACATATTATTATATACAGCATTATTGTTATGATTTATCAATTATAACTTTGAAATTATTTATTTATAAAACGATAGCACATTTTACATTGTCAACTATGCGTAACTATATATACCATACACAACTTTATTATAAATGATACATTGCATTGCTTTACTTGTGCCTACAGGACTTATTTTGCTTACCATATAATCACTACGCTATGGCTATCGCCTTCGCTTTGCTCTTTAACTAAAAGTTCTAATTCTAATAGCTAACTAAATAATCTATCCTAACCTTAACTAAATAATTCACCCTAACCCTAAATCTAAACTATTCTAATCATAATTTTAGGTACTGTACAAACCAACTTCAAGCTTCTTATGGTACCTAATGAGAAATTCACAATGTCTAAGTAATGACACTATAAACATACTAGCCAACAAAACAGAAGCGAAATTCACACAAACACTACTAAAAGTATGGCGCAACTAGTGAATTATAGCCCAAATCAGGAAACAATACAAGAAACACAAAGCAAACAGCAAAGTAAGCAATACAAAACAAGCAATAAAGCAAGCAGCAAGCAAGTAACAAAAATAACAACAATACTAAAATAGTGGCACTATAACAACAACGATACCAAAACATCAACACCAAAGCAATGATACCGAAGCAATGACACCAAAGCAACAATGACACCAAAGAACTAGTCTATGAAATCATATCGGCCAACAAAACGGAAGTGAAATTTACACCAACACTATGAAAAGTATTGCAACTAGTAAATACAGCAGTATTACAGCCCAAATCAGGAAGCAATACAAGAAACACAAAGCAGATAGCAAAGTAAGCAACACAAAACAAGCAATAAAGCAAGCAGCAAGCAAGTAACGAAAATAACAACAATACCGAAATGGTAGCACTACAACAATGACACCAAAATGTCGACACCAAAGCAACGATACCAAAGCAACAACACCAAAGCGACAATGATACCAAAAAACAACGACACTAGCGATTAAAGGTATCAACACCATTATATAAAAGCCAAGAAAGCAAAAAGAGCAAAAGTTAATACTAGAAAAAAAAACTAAAAGCAACTACAGTAAAAAATACTTATATAGTAGTAAATTTGTTGTGTAACTGGTAAAAGGAGTAACAAAAATCAGGTGATTTTTTAGGGGGGAGGGGGTAAAAAAAGTTGAAATTATATATAAGAACCTGACTATTTATATATTGAGGAAGAGGGAGGGGGGTAGGCCTCTGATAAAAAATAATCAGATGATTAATGACACTGCCCTAATGATTAAAACAATGACAATCTTCATCCGATATAGGTGATATCACCTAGAGTGAAAATTACCGTAAACTGCCATATAAACAGCCCGGGTCTGGTACATTCTACCAAAAAAATTAATTAGTAAAAAAAAGAAAATTATTAGTAAAAATGAGAGAGGGGTCTGATATGTGGGGGGCTGTTTATACGGCAGTTTACGGTAGTTAAAATCTTTTTTTTATTTTATTTTTATAACATATTTATTTTTTTATTTATTATTTAAATTTTTATTTTTTAATTTTTAATTTTTAATTTTTTTTAATTTTTTTAATTTTTGTAATTTTATTTTATAATGTATTTATGTTTTTTTATTTAAGAAATGCCTATTTCCACCATGATATTTTGCTATTTCTATATTAGCGAATTATATATACGTAATCTTACATAAGATATTACAGCCCGTAATATTACAAAAATCTTATGATCGATGCAGTATATTATGTAATATATTATATTATTTTACGGTAATATTACGGTTATTATTTTGAAATATTTTGAAATATATTATAAAATATTGCGAAATAGACCAAATAAAAAATGCAAATTACCTCCCTACAGGGGATGTGTACTCATGCAGATCAATAAACTGGAGATAATATTTTGATACCTTCGTATTGTTTTGCAATATTTTGCAAATTTTCGCAAATTTTCAAAATTTTTTAAAAAATAAATAACTGATATATATATTTATATAATCATGCTTTTTTATAAGTTTCACAATATTTTATACGGTTTCACAATTTAATATAAAATTTTATATTCTTTTATTTATTGTTATTTTTTTTTTTTAGCCTGGTGATCATACCATTTTTTATTCATAAAAGTAGGTTAGTTACATTATCAAATGCTATTACTACTCCCAGCTTCATTATCAGCCTTACATTTAAAAAACAGCTCGTCCGGTTACTCAAAGCACCTGTCCGTGACCTGCTAAAGTAGAATTAGCTTCACTATTACCAGAGTTAATTTCAAACCCCTCTATCGCTAGATCATTAGCTGAGTTCCATGGCTTGTCATGACCACATTTTTCCTTATAAACTTCTTCCACCTAGATCCTGGAAGAATAGTTTGCTAACTAATATCTGCGTTATAAAACTATAGAAAAAGAAAAACACAAACTAGAAGAAAAGGTATAAAGGGGAACGAAAAGAAAAGGAAAAAAAAAAGAGGGAAATACTACATAACCTAAGCAAGAAACCAAAATAAAAAAGGACAAGATGAAAAAAGCATAAAAAAACAATGGCCTGACATACATATATTCGAAAAAAAAGAAGAAAAAAGAAATAAAAAAAGAAAAAGGAAATAGGAGAATATTTAAGAACATTCTGGCAATAAAAATTAGATAATACTGCACAAAGAAACGCCTTGCCAAAGTATTATATATACATAAAGAAAACCAAAGGAACATTCTAGAATTTTATTTCCTGCAGATTTGCCTACTCCGTTGCGCCACGTCTCATTACGCGTCCGTTTCTGTTTATCCACCTGCATGCCTTCTTCCTGATTAGGATAGGAACAACAATGCCGATCTTTTGAAGGGGGTATGCTGAATTTCCCACTTTTCATCCAAAATTCTAAAAAAAAAGACTTCAAGCGAGAATATGATAGTAGGTGTACGGTCAAATATGTTCTTGTAACCAAAACCTTTAGAAAGTGTATTGAAAAACTCATTTTTTAGTTCACCACCTAGCCAAACTATAAAACCTTCGTCGACGAAAGTTGTACCAAGGGTACACACTGCCAGTTATTTTGTACAACCAACGCTTCTGGCTTGCTTGCCGAATATATAAAGGAGTCCCGAGGAGAACAACAAAAAAGTTGACCTTTATAAAAGCCAGTATTATAGTTGTTTCATCTTTACTAACAAAATTTTTGTTTTTCTTTTGCTTAGAATTTTGGACAAGTGATCGATGGAAAAAGTTTGTTTATTTATTGTTATTTTTTTTTTTTTTGCTTTGACAATCCTGCTTTTATTAACTAGGAAGACTGCATATTTTTGTACACAAAATTTCAGTTTATAGCTACTACCGAAATCCCTCCTTTCTCTAATAAAAACTTACTTGCGCTACATAATGTCCGCTAAGTACGATCTGCTGCAACAACAATTTTCTTATACAGGGGCATGCAACTCTCTGCACGTGCTCCCCCGTAATCACTGATTGGCTGCTATTAGCCTTGTCAAGATTGCCAATTTCTTTAAATCCTCCTCATTTAGCTTCAATGGTAGAGTGATTTCAATCCAAGAACAAAAAGAAAAAAGGTACAAGCAAGAAATTTAAAAGGGAAGTAAAAAAAAAGGGGAGAAACTACAAAACCTAAGCGAAATACCAAATACAACAAAAAAGAAAAGAAGAAAGATGAGAAAGACAAAGAAAAAAAACTAATCTATAACAAACACATAAAAGAAATGTGTGGACGTAAAAATTATATAATACTGTATAGAAACTCTACCAAAGTATTATATGTAAACTATATAGCAGAAAAATATAAACTAACAAACTAAGCCTAATTTTATAAAAGAAAAGAAATTTCTACGAATATTCCAGAAAAATCTCTGACACGTCATTCACTGTTTATATTGTAGCAAAATGCGCACTTGTGACGTCGACTCCAATAAGGTAGGCGCAATCCTGATTTGGAAGGAGTAAACACCGCTGATCTTCTGAAGGGAGTAAGCTGGATTTTCCACTTTTTGGCGAAATTTCGAAAAAACCAAAGGAGAGTACCGAAAGTACCAACTTGGAAAGAACTGAAAGAGTATATGCTATACAAAATATTATATTCAACCAAAAGTATGCTTCTACTAATGTTTCCACTCCTTTTGACAAAAACTTTAGAGTTTTCAGCTCTACTACGTCTTCTATAGTACCAGAGTCTTCTACCGGGGAGTCAAACCCAAAAGGAGAATTCTTTTTCAGCTCTATTTCAATTATCTCAACATTCGATCTGGAACTTTGGTTTCCAGTTGCTCCAGGGTAAAGTTTTGTTGTGTATAAGTATAATAATTGTATAGTTGTTATAGGTCGGTAGTTGTGAAAAAGTTGGTACAAGGGATCGTCAGAAAGAGTTGTCTATAGCATCCATGTATTTATTGTTATTATACATTATATTTTACATTTATTAAATATATATTTTTAATTAATATTACATACTTTATTATATATTACATTAGGGTATAGACATTTATCACCTGATTTTTTAGGGAAGAGAGGGTCAGAAAGATTATCAGGTACTATATAATATAGTATTATTAGCCAATCAAAATTGCCCAAAATAACTATATAAAATTTTTAATAATAATAATTAAAAATATAAAAATTTTATTTTATATAATTTCTTGCAATAATTTTTTTTACAATTGCTAATCCAAATTAGATAAAAAATTTCTGAAGATATAAATCATATTTGGCTACAACATATTAAAATTTTAGCCAATTTGAATTAGTAATTTTTGAGAAATTGTTTAATTAAACTTAAACTCAATTATGGTTTGGTCTGGGTCTGGTCCAAAGTTTGTATATTGGTCTAATTCAAATATATTTATATGTATTTTTTGGTGCTAAAAAAGTTTATTTAATGCATGAAGTTAGAATTAATTAGTAAAATTTTGTGAATCATAAAATTTTATAGAATTTTATTAATAAAATTCTATAAAATCTTATAATTCACAAATTTTTATTAATTAATTTTAACTTTATGCACTAAGTAAACATGTTTAGCATTTAAAAATATATCAAAACAGCATAATTATTTTTTATTTTACTTAAAATTTAAAGAATAGATACATAATTTTTGATTTTTGATTAATAAAGTCAAATTTAAACATCTTTTCTCCAAATTTAAAGTAAAATAAAAACAACTTTGCTGATTTAATGTATTTTTAGGTGCTGAACAAGTTTCTTAATCCTTTAAGTTAGAATTAATTAGTAAAATCTTATTATACGCCAAATTTTACTAATTAATTCTAAATTTAATACATTAAATAAACTTGTTCAGCATCTAAAAATACATTAATTGATGATCCATGAATAAATGAGAATTTGTATTAATAAAATCAAGAGCGACACATATAAAATATCAAAATCAGCATTCCTGACTAAGTAAAGTTAATTTTTTATTAAGTTAATATTTTATAAACTTCTAATAAAAGTTGTAGGGCTAGTTTTTGTGATTCTAATAATAGTAAAATTAGTAAAATTAGTTAAATAGATAAAAAGTTATAAGCAATTTAGGACCAAAAATTTTTATAATACTATAGGAACCATGACATTTTTTTACTATGTTTTACTATAAAAATTCTTCCAGTATTAAGCTCTCATTTATTCACGAATCATTAATTAAATCAGTAAAGTTGATTTTATTTTACTTGAAATTTGGAGAAAAAATGCTTAAATTTGACTTTTTTGATCAAAATCCAAAATTATGCATCTATTCTCTAAATTTCAAGTAAAATAAAAATAACTATGCCATTTTGATGCATATTTAAATAATAAATATGTTTACTTAGTACATAAAGTTAGAATTAATTAATAAAAATTTGTGTATTATAAGATTTTATAGAATTTTATTAATAAAATTCTATAAAATCTTATTATTTACAAAATTTTACTAATTAATTCTAACTTAATGCACTAAATAAACTTATTTAAAAACTAAAAATACATTAAATTAGCAGAATTGTTTTTATTTTACTTGAAATTTGGAGAAAAGATGCTTAAATTTGACTTTTTTGATCAAAAATCAAAAATTATGCATTTAATATCTAAATTTTAAGTAAAATAAAAACAATTATGCCGATCTGATGTATTTTTAAATGCTGAACATGTTTACTTAGTATATAAAATTTTTATTTTTTTTTTTTTAACTCTTTGACAGTCTTGTCGGTACCTTTATTAGATATTAGATTATAATATAACTAAACTATGTTAATTACTTATTATCAATACTCTATCTATAGCAGGTCCGGCATCACCCGAATACTTCGAGAGCACCTTGGTGCGACCTATCGCACTGCCTCACTGATAAGACAGACAATTTTGTCAGCCCTGCCAAAGAGCGACATAGGATTTCTCTTCAAATCCCTCTCACCTAGCGTCAATGGTGAGGATAACCAAACCATACAAGAAGAACGATGAAGCTAAGAAAATAAAAGGGTAATGAAACAAAAAAGGGGAAATACTACAAATCCTAAACGATATACCAAAAAATCAAAAACAAAATAAAATGACTACAAGATAAAAAAAACGAAGAAAAATTCTATCACTAATGACGGAAAGCTAACAAAATGAAAATAAAACAATGAAAAAAAAAAGAAACACAAAAGAAAACAGAAAAAGAAATAAACCTAAATCTGAAATCAACGATAAAAATTATATAATACTGCGCAAGGAAACGCCTCGCCAAAGTATTATATGTACATAAAAAAGAAAACTAAAAGAACATTCTGGAATTTAATTTCTGCAGATCTGCCTACTCCATTGCGTCACGTCTCATTACACGTCCATTTCTGTTTATCTACATGCATGCCTTCTTCCCGATTAGGATAGGAACAACAATGCTGATCTTTTGGAGGGGGTACGCCGAATTTCCCACTTTTCGTCAAAAATTCCAGCAAAACTGACTTCCAGCGAGAATATGATAGTGGGTATATGGTTGAATAAGTCCTTGTAACCAAAAACCTTAAAAAGAGTGATGAAAAACTCATTTTTCTTAGTTCACCGCCTGGCCAAGCTATAATCCCTTCGTCGACGAAAGTTTTCTTTTTTAACTTCCACCAGAATTTCTTGTACCAAGGGCACCACTGCCAGTTATCTTGCACAACCGACGCTTCTGGTTTGCGTGCCGAATATATAAAGGAGTCCCTGACAACACAAGGAAGGTTGACCTTTATAAAAACCAGTATTACTAGCTGCTTCGTCTTTTACTAATGAAAAAATTTTGTTTTTCTTTTGTTCGGAAATTTGTACAAGTGATCAACAGAAGAAAATTTGAAATTAATTAATAAAAAATTGTAAATTATAAGATTTTATAGAATTTTATTAATAAAATTCTATAAAATCTTATGATTCACAAAATTTTACTAATTAATTTTAACTTTATAAACTAAAAATACATTAAATCAGCAGAATTGTGTTTATTTTACTTGAAATTTTAAAAAAAGTTACTTAAATTTGACTTTTTTGATCAAAAATCAAAAATTATGTATTTAATATCTAAATTTCAAATAAAATAAAAACGATTATATCAATTTGATATATGTTTAAATGCTAAAAATATTTACTTAGTGCATAAAGCTAGAATTAATTAATAAAAATTTGGGAATTATGGGATTTTATAGAATTTTATTAATAAAATTCTATAAAATCTTATAATTCACAAAATTTTACTAATTAATTCCAACTTTATACACTAAGTAAACTTGTTCAGCACCAAAAAATACATAAAAATATATTATCTTTGAACCAGTTTGCAGACTTCAGGCCAGATCTGAACCAAACTAGGTCCGGTCTGTATATATTATTTGCTTGAATGATTGGCTAGTTTAGTATTAGGTGGAGGTACCCTTTTAAAAGGTGGAAATCATCTGATAAATGTCTATACCCTTATTATATAGTATTTTTTTTTTAATGTTAAAGTGAGATCAAGCCTCTGGACTTTATTGAGTATATATTAATCGTTACAATATATTGTTTACAATTATTATACTATCTACTAAGTACCGAGACTTGGACTAATTTATCCATAACCTAAACCTACCAGAGCTTACCATACTCCTATTTATATAGCTAACCTAGATTTGGATGTCTCTTTTCTCTAACCAACCGTTAGTATTTACATGTCTATTACTTTACCCACATTTCCTAATATCATCACTTCCAATTTGGTGTATGTAATTCCAGGTAGGCGCTTTTTGCTTCCAAATTGGTATACCCAGTTCCTTACTAGCATACTTCTCGGAAGTTCGTATCTCAAGCCATGCAGCTGCCTCTACTACAGTACATTGGGTATGTATCTTAAGCCTGCATGCTGCCACAACTTGCTGATTTTCCTGCAACTTGGAGACCCAGGATTTAACGTTCCGAATTCAGAAATGTACGAATAACTATACTTCCTGCTATGGTGCTGAGTATCCAGGCATGTTTCGCCAAAGCTTCCAGTCCCTAATATAGTTGGTCAGCAACATGAAGCTCAACCAACCCAATCTACTACTATATGCACTTTACTAGCTATACCTGTTACTGGTGGTCCCAGATCCTCTTAACGTTCTAAGACTCCATATAAGTGCACCCAGAGCTCCGTTGGGCTTTGACACATACACACCTCCATGCTTCCACTTCTAGTTGGTCAGTCAGTTTTGTTTGTCATTGCAGGGTTCATTCCGATCCCCAGTATTCACATCCGATACCTCCAACTTTATACCGATCTCTCCCAAACTACCAAGCCAGTTGGCTCGAAAGGATTGGTCTGCCTGGCTTTATGTGCTAATGGACTTCCTTTTTTTGGTACCTACTTCCAAAACATAGGTCCTTTTCCCCCGGTACGACTCTGGCGGCCAGGTTGGTGTTTCCTCTTGCCATAGGGTATGTTCCATTCAGTTTTCTGGTTTCCGGTTGAGAGAGCTTCTGTAGCACCGTAGGAGGATCTTCCTTACCTCCCTACTCGGGGCTTGCCAAATGAGTTTCAATTGCTCTGGTCCCTTGGATTTGTTTGTGTAATTTACACAACTGTGCCGATGCTCTTATTTAAGATAGTGGTACCAAGGTTACAGGTAATATACCTGACCAATCAATGAACAAATGTTACCATAACACAGGCCTATTTTCCAATTCGTCTCCAGTAGGATTTGAACTCTAGACCTGTCGCTTGGGAGTAACAATTAGACAGCTTCTCTATGTCGCCACACCCTCTTATTATATAGTATTATTTTTACATTATTACAAATATTTAAACTACTTTCATACTTCTTCGCATCTAATTCTATTACTATAATACAAATTATGAAAAGTTATCAACTTTTAACTATAAAATTTTTAAGCTTTTATAATTTTTTTAATATAAAATAAACTAAAAAAAAGTTTTTGTATATTTAATAGCTTTTTAATTAAGCTATCAAATCCACAAAAAAAATCTTTAGTATCTTTTATTTTAAGAAGTTTATATTAATTTAAAGTTATATATAATTTAAAATTTTGGCACTTATATATAAAAAAATATAACAAAATTTAAATTTATTAACAAAATTTAAAATTTTATTAATAAAATTTAAATTTATATTAAATTTTTCTGCATTTTTATTGGTCAATTATGTTATACTACAGCTAAAAAATTGGCGCCTATATATAAAATTTGTTGGCTTTAAGTGATTTCCACCATGTATACAAAAAACTAGCTTTATACACTTATTTTCGCTCACTCTACAGTTAGCTATTATCTTTGCTTCTTTGTTTTTTATTGTCTTTGCTTTTGACTACTTCTTTTGTTTTGGCTATAACTTTTGGTTTGCTCTTTTTTTCTAAATACTTCAAAGTAAAAAAAAATAAAAAAAATTTTTCAGAAGTATTGGTATTCAGGCAAATCACCAAAAAATCTAGTACAGTCAACTCTTTCTAATCCGAACTGCTGGAACTGCTTTTTTTTACTATGTAAAAATTTGAAAAAGTTCAGTTTTTAAAAAGTTATATATAGCTTATCCGAACTTTATAATAAAATTTTACAAATGTTCTAGAAGATTTTGTTCAGTTAAGAGAGAATTTAATAGTGTTCAGTTTAGAGAGGTTCGGATTAGAGAGAGGCGACTGTATATTCTTGCAAAGTGTGCCAGAAAAGTCGCAAAGAGTCAAAAAAGTTAGGAATAAATAAAATAAAAATTAAAAAAATAAGTAAAAAAAAAATAGAAAGTGTAAGCAAACTAATAAAAAAATAAATGAAGTCCCAAATCTTCATTTCTCTGAAGTAAGAGTTTATGTTCTTGCAAATTCTGAAATTGCGAAAACTGGGTTAATGTTTTCCAAAATGCCAAAAAAGTCGTAAAGTACCAAAAAAGTCTGGGTTGGTTTTTTTGCAAAGTGACAGGAAGTAAGGGTTTTGTTTTTGCAAAGTGCTGAAATAAAATAAATTAATAAAAAAAATTTTAAAAATAAACAAAAAAAACAAAAACAAAAACATAAGACAAAAAAATAAATGAAGCAAAACCTTGCAAAAACTTGCACCTATTTCTCTAAAGAAGCGTTTCTAAAAATTTAGAAATTGCTGAAGAAATTTAGTTGTGTGTTCTTGAAAGTGTCAGAAGTTGTAGTTGGCATGCGCAAGGCTTCGAAAAGTTGTTTGTTTTTTTTGTAAAGTGCTAAAATAAAAATAAAATTAAAAATTAAAAAATAATAAATAAAAAAAAAAACAAAAAAAAACAAAACAAAAACAAAAAATGAAACAAAAATAAAAAACAAAATAAAACCAAAAAAGCAAAAAAAACAAAATAGAAGATCTAATTATAAACAAAAGATCTAATCTGATTTTGTAGTACAGAATTTAAATATCATCAAACTATTTCGAACTATTTTGAAAAATCAATTTAATGTGCGATTCAGGTTACAAATCTACTAATCCAGCTTGGTTTCCTAGTCCTAAAATATTTTGAAAGTGGTTTAAAATATTTTATAACATATTTTGAAATATTTAGAAATTACTTTCATAGTATTTCAAAAATTTGATATTTCAAAATATTTTGAAATATATTATGTAATATTTGCTTATATTATAGTTTGTATATAAGACTTTATGTAAAATTATACTATTATAAATTTGCTAATGTACTATATAGCAAATCCTCTTAGATTGTAATAAAGCACAAACAAATTTGTCTATGATTTTGCACTTTTTTAGTTATAATTACTTTTAAAAAATACCAAAATAATTAAATAAAACTTAGTACAATTATATTTAAAAATAAGAATTACTTTTTTGCAAAATTAGTTTTTATATTACAAAAAAAAAATTAAAGCTATATATAAGCTAAAAATAAATAATTTTAAAAAAATTTTTTTAAAAATTTTATTATATTTCTCTGTGATCTTATTTAGTTTTAGTTTTAGAACTATAGTTCTTAAGACAATATTGTAGTTTATATAAAGAATAGCAACTTTTATTATTACAACTTTTTAATAATTTACTTGTAAAATTAAAACTTGTATTAAAAGTAAAAAAATTTTTTATAAACAAAGGGGTAATATATATATTCCCAAAGGTACATATACCCAGCATTATGTGACCTATAGATCACTACCAAAATTCAAGATCAGGTATAATATTACACAATCAGAAAAGTTCAAAACAAATGTTCGGTTTGACAAAAATCACTTATTTTGCAAGAAATTGCACACTAAACCACCTTCTGTGCATTAATAAAAAGATTTCCTTGAGCGATTTTACTATATAACAGTCTAAACCCAAATCTAATATAATTCTCATCCTAATTTTAAACTAATATAAACAATATCAGTATTACTATTTTTGTATGTAATACCGTATAATTAAAATAATAGGTACAAAAAATTTAATGTACTCTATGGGTATATTGTATTTTATTAATTCATAAACCAAAATATATAAAATTTAAAAAGATCTAAAGAAAAATTTTAATAGTAAAAATGCTAATACAAGAATTTAAACTTTTATTATAATAAAATTTTTTAATAGTTTTAAAAAAGTTTTATAGCAAATTTATTAAAACAAAACTCAAAGTACAGTTGCCTCTCTCTAATCTGGTCCTCTATATATTGGGCTCTTGATAATCTGAACTAAAACTTTTAGAACAAATATTATATATATATTTTCTCTAAATATATCAAATTAATATAATAAATTTGTTATTCCAGATCTGAATTCAAGTTAATCAGTATATATAATCTTTTATTTAAATAAATTTATTTGTATTATAAATAAAATATATTCTATATCAGTTATAGAACAAATCCTTTTTCAAAGGTTTCAAATACTGTTATGGACTGGTGCGAAAAGATTTGTTTCTCAAAAAATTTCATAATTTTGACAATCAGAATAAGTTTTTTTATTCTTGATTAATTATTAAAAATTTTTTAGTATCAAATAAATGAGGTTTTAATCTAACTTATTATATTATTTTTATTGTCTTAACATTGTTTTATTTTAATAATTAAGTATGTAAAATTCACTGTATTTGAAAAAAAAGAAAAAAAATTTAAAAAAAAAGATATTTTAAATAATTTCGCAACAAATATGCAGTTGTATGAGCTTGTACTACGCAAGTGCATTAATGTGCATGTGATGAAGGTATGGTTAAAATTTGAGCAAAATAGAATCATTGGATGTGAAAAAATTTAGCTTTAAAGCAGAATAATTTAATTTTTTTTTTTAATATTAAGGTGACCACTTAGGTACCCTAGCACTTTATTGGTCCAAGTGGGTTGGACCGGTCAATATGACTGTGCCACATATTACATTTGTATAACGAGAGTACAACTAGCTACATGTACAACTTTTGGTTGTCTAATTTAAGTAGTTCGCCCGAAGGTTCTACACTAGATGCCATACCTGCAACCCAACTAGGAGATTGCCTATTTAAACTCTCTGGCTTCTACCCATGTCCAATGTTCCTTCCAATATACCCTTTTACGAGTAATTCGCTAATATAATCTGATCTTTTTACTATATACGCGTATAAATTACTATTAAATTATATAGGAAATATTTTTAAAAAAAGTTACTATTAATAAATTTTTTTATTTTATCAATAAAATAATCAAAATAATTTTATTTTTATCAATCTGGTAACCTAATAATTATATTAAATTAAAAAAATTAAAAATTAATTTGTACAAAAAATATTTTAATCAGAGCTATTTGAGTGCAAATCTTTTTGCACCGGCCTATATATATAAATCAAATATCTAATTTTATATATAAATTTATACAAAAAATTATTTAAATTAAATTTATTTAAAAATATACATATAAATCTTTCTTTAAATTTTAAATATACAGTTACACTCTCCTAAGTGCACGCCCCTTAAGTGCATGGTATATAAAAAACCTCTTTAAGTATATGCCTCTTTTGGTCCCAAACAATATAACAACTCCTCTAAATGCAAACCTCTTCTAAGTGCATATTTGTACTTTTTTTACTATGGTCCCAAGAGCATGCACTTAGAGAGGTGCAACTGTATATTCTTTAGTATTTGGGTGTGAGTCAGTAAAAAAGAAGCAAATTTTTTCTAAGTAAAAGTTTTCTTGACTTTAAGCTTAAATATCTTAACAACTATTTTAATAAATTTAATATTTTTTTTATTTTAATTCTATATAATTTCAAGATTAAAATAAAAAAATTTTTAGCAAATTTGATTAAATAGTTGTCAAGATATTTTAGTTTAAAAATTAAAAAAATTTTACTAAAAATGATTTGTCCCTTTTCTACTGACTCACCCCTATTTAATAATCTTTAATTTAAAGTTTTAGTTCTTAATTCCAAATAGTTCAAAAAGAATCTTTTTTTAAAGTTGATGTATTTTTTATCTTTACGACTCCTATAAAGCTAAAGCAATAATATATTCACAGAATAATGCTTTTTTAGAGGGTTTCAAATGCTATTACATATAAATTAAATGAGTTAACTCACCTAATTTTATATATAAATTTATGCAAAAAATCATTTATTTAAAAATATATATAAATTTTTTCTTTAAATTTTAAATATATGGGCTCTCAAAAGTAGAAACCAGAGAATCTGACTATTTTTTGAAAATTGATCTGTTTGATTAATAAATATAAAAGTTTAGCCCTGATCTTTTTTACTTAATAATGAAAGTCTGATCACTTAATTAATAATCTGCCTGTTAGGCGATTGTGGCATTCTTCTTTCTAAATTTTTTCTTACTAAGTTAATGATACATGTTCACTAATTGAAAGTTGTAGAGCTCATTGAGATGCATCTAACAGTGGCTAGAGCATTTAAATCGGCCCAGCGCATGGCGAGATATCGTCAAAAAATGATTGGTCGACTATATAAAAATTCGTGACAGAAATCATATATGAAAATCACAATAGACGAAATGTGGCGTGCTTCCATCTAAAACTTTTTTTCTTACTAAGCTAACAATACATGCCCACTAATTGAAAGTTGTAAAGCTTATCGAAATGCATTTAATGATAGTTAGTTCATCCAAATTGCCTAGTAGATGGCAAGATATCGTTAAAAAACGATTGGTCAACTAATTTTTAGATAGAAGCACGCACATTTCACCTATTCTTCAGCTGGCAGACGGATTATCAATTAATAAATTTTTGTGATACAATGGTAAAAAGCTTGACACTATAATTTAAAAATAGATTTACCAAGATTTACTAATAGTGATACAGATCTACAGATCTAATAATCCAGGTTAAACAGGTTTGTTAATTATGAATAACCTATTTTTAGATTGTTTTGATTTTGTGTAATAAAATAGTTTTTGCTGATTTTCTCAAAACTCGTAATTAGCCAAACCTCTTAGTTTCTATTTTTGAGAGCTCTGGTCTATATATTCTTTAGTACAGTATTTAATAATCTTTAATTTAAAGTTTTAGTTCTTAACAGTTAATGCTATATAAAATATATTTAATATATTTAAATTAATAAATAAAGGTTTATATAATTTAGCACATATGTATTGTAACACACCCATCTGATAAACCAATCAGATCATAGGATCAGATATAATGTGAAATTGAAAAAAATAACAATCTTTAAAAAATCACCTATGGCTCATAACTTTGGTTATAAAACTACTCTTCATGCTCTAACAAAAAAAATTCCTTGCAAAATTTTACTATAAAACCCTTTTTATATCTATGCACTATTCTAACCTCATTTTAATCCTAACTAACAAAAAAATAGGTTATTTNATAAGTTTTTTTATTCTTGATTAATTATTAAAAATTTTTTAGTATCAAATAAATGAGGTTTTAATCTAACTTATTATATTATTTTTATTGTCTTAACATTGTTTTATTTTAATAATTAAGTATGTAAAATTCACTGTATTTGAAAAAAAAGAAAAAAAATTTAAAAAAAAAGATATTTTAAATAATTTCGCAACAAATATGCAGTTGTATGAGCTTGTACTACGCAAGTGCATTAATGTGCATGTGATGAAGGTATGGTTAAAATTTGAGCAAAATAGAATCATTGGATGTGAAAAAATTTAGCTTTAAAGCAGAATAATTTAATTTTTTTTTTTAATATTAAGGTGACCACTTAGGTACCCTAGCACTTTATTGGTCCAAGTGGGTTGGACCGGTCAATATGACTGTGCCACATATTACATTTGTATAACGAGAGTACAACTAGCTACATGTACAACTTTTGGTTGTCTAATTTAAGTAGTTCGCCCGAAGGTTCTACACTAGATGCCATACCTGCAACCCAACTAGGAGATTGCCTATTTAAACTCTCTGGCTTCTACCCATGTCCAATGTTCCTTCCAATATACCCTTTTACGAGTAATTCGCTAATATAATCTGATCTTTTTACTATATACGCGTATAAATTACTATTAAATTATATAGGAAATATTTTTAAAAAAAGTTACTATTAATAAATTTTTTTATTTTATCAATAAAATAATCAAAATAATTTTATTTTTATCAATCTGGTAACCTAATAATTATATTAAATTAAAAAAATTAAAAATTAATTTGTACAAAAAATATTTTAATCAGAGCTATTTGAGTGCAAATCTTTTTGCACCGGCCTATATATATAAATCAAATATCTAATTTTATATATAAATTTATACAAAAAATTATTTAAATTAAATTTATTTAAAAATATACATATAAATCTTTCTTTAAATTTTAAATATACAGTTACACTCTCCTAAGTGCACGCCCCTTAAGTGCATGGTATATAAAAAACCTCTTTAAGTATATGCCTCTTTTGGTCCCAAACAATATAACAACTCCTCTAAATGCAAACCTCTTCTAAGTGCATATTTGTACTTTTTTTACTATGGTCCCAAGAGCATGCACTTAGAGAGGTGCAACTGTATATTCTTTAGTATTTGGGTGTGAGTCAGTAAAAAAGAAGCAAATTTTTTCTAAGTAAAAGTTTTCTTGACTTTAAGCTTAAATATCTTAACAACTATTTTAATAAATTTAATATTTTTTTTATTTTAATTCTATATAATTTCAAGATTAAAATAAAAAAATTTTTAGCAAATTTGATTAAATAGTTGTCAAGATATTTTAGTTTAAAAATTAAAAAAATTTTACTAAAAATGATTTGTCCCTTTTCTACTGACTCACCCCTATTTAATAATCTTTAATTTAAAGTTTTAGTTCTTAATTCCAAATAGTTCAAAAAGAATCTTTTTTTAAAGTTGATGTATTTTTTATCTTTACGACTCCTATAAAGCTAAAGCAATAATATATTCACAGAATAATGCTTTTTTAGAGGGTTTCAAATGCTATTACATATAAATTAAATGAGTTAACTCACCTAATTTTATATATAAATTTATGCAAAAAATCATTTATTTAAAAATATATATAAATTTTTTCTTTAAATTTTAAATATATGGGCTCTCAAAAGTAGAAACCAGAGAATCTGACTATTTTTTGAAAATTGATCTGTTTGATTAATAAATATAAAAGTTTAGCCCTGATCTTTTTTACTTAATAATGAAAGTCTGATCACTTAATTAATAATCTGCCTGTTAGGCGATTGTGGCATTCTTCTTTCTAAATTTTTTCTTACTAAGTTAATGATACATGTTCACTAATTGAAAGTTGTAGAGCTCATTGAGATGCATCTAACAGTGGCTAGAGCATTTAAATCGGCCCAGCGCATGGCGAGATATCGTCAAAAAATGATTGGTCGACTATATAAAAATTCGTGACAGAAATCATATATGAAAATCACAATAGACGAAATGTGGCGTGCTTCCATCTAAAACTTTTTTTCTTACTAAGCTAACAATACATGCCCACTAATTGAAAGTTGTAAAGCTTATCGAAATGCATTTAATGATAGTTAGTTCATCCAAATTGCCTAGTAGATGGCAAGATATCGTTAAAAAACGATTGGTCAACTAATTTTTAGATAGAAGCACGCACATTTCACCTATTCTTCAGCTGGCAGACGGATTATCAATTAATAAATTTTTGTGATACAATGGTAAAAAGCTTGACACTATAATTTAAAAATAGATTTACCAAGATTTACTAATAGTGATACAGATCTACAGATCTAATAATCCAGGTTAAACAGGTTTGTTAATTATGAATAACCTATTTTTAGATTGTTTTGATTTTGTGTAATAAAATAGTTTTTGCTGATTTTCTCAAAACTCGTAATTAGCCAAACCTCTTAGTTTCTATTTTTGAGAGCTCTGGTCTATATATTCTTTAGTACAGTATTTAATAATCTTTAATTTAAAGTTTTAGTTCTTAACAGTTAATGCTATATAAAATATATTTAATATATTTAAATTAATAAATAAAGGTTTATATAATTTAGCACATATGTATTGTAACACACCCATCTGATAAACCAATCAGATCATAGGATCAGATATAATGTGAAATTGAAAAAAATAACAATCTTTAAAAAATCACCTATGGCTCATAACTTTGGTTATAAAACTACTCTTCATGCTCTAACAAAAAAAATTCCTTGCAAAATTTTACTATAAAACCCTTTTTATATCTATGCACTATTCTAACCTCATTTTAATCCTAACTAACAAAAAAATAGGTTATTTTGGTTGTTTTGATTTCATATTACACCAAATTATATAAGTGTGCTATAGTGCACATGTGCAAAAATATTAAATTCATAAATAAATTATATATTTATAAATTAAATTAGTAAATAATTTTATTTAAAATAAATATATAGGTTAATATATATGTATTTAAAGGTATATATACCCACATTATGTGACCTATAGATTGCTCAAAATCAGATATTACGTTACATGATTAAAAAAATTCAAACCAAATATTTGTTTTGACAAAAATTGCACATTTTGCAAGAAATTGTATACTAAACCACTTTCTGTGCATTAATAAAAAGATTTTTTTGAGCAATTTTACTATATAACAACCTAATCTAAACCCTTATATAATTCTCACCCTAACCCTAACCTAACATAAACAATATTGGCATTACTATTTTTGTATGTAATACCATATGATCAAAATAATGTATACAAAAAATTTAATATACTCTACCAGATATATTTATATTAATTTTAAATATATATAAAATAAATTAAATCATTTTTTATAGTATATTTTAAAGGGTGTTATTTTATGGCGATCCATCGCCATGGCGACCCCGTGATCGACCAATCAAAATCGATCACGTGAGTCCATATGTTTTACTTAAAAAAAAATTAAAAAAAAATTAAAAAAAAAAATACAAAAAATTACAAAAAAATTAAAAAAAATACAAAAAATAAAAAAAAAAATACAAAAAAACCCCGATTTCTACTATCGTGCTACATATTATGCTAACTAACTACTATATTATGCTAACTAACTACTACGCCCATACTAACTAACTAAAAAAAAAGATGAAATGTTAGTACTGTACATATATATATATAAAAAAAAAAAACTAACTTTTGTGCTACGCCCATTTTACGTACTATGTCTGTTCTAAAGAAAAGAATGAAGAACGTTAGTACTAATTATATATATAAAAAAAAAAAAATTTACTGTGACCGTGCTATGTTCATTCTAGCACGCACGTCTAGTTGTACTATGTTCGTTTTAAAGGAAAGAACGTAAAAATGTTAGTATAATAATATAAAAAAAAAAAATTCTACCACTGTGACCGTGCTACGTCCATTCTTGTTACGTCCGTTCTAAAGAAAAGGACATGAGAACGTTAATAATGTAATAAACTAATATATAAAAAAAAAACTATCTACCGTATTACGTCTGTCCGTTCTAGCTACGTTCTGTCCAATCGTACTATGATCGTTCTAAAGAAAAGAACGTAAGAATGTTAGTACTGTAACAAACTAATTTATAAAAAAAAAAAAGAAAACTATTTACTGTGCTACGTCCGTTTTAGTACGTTCTAATCATACTACGTTTGTTCTAAAGAAAAGAACGTAATAACGTTAGTACTGTAATAAATTAATTAAAAAAAATTTTACCGTTACTGTGCTACGTCCGTTTTAGCACGTTCCAATTGTACTATGTTCATTCTAAAGAAAAGAACGTAATAACGTTAGTACTGTAATAAATTAATTAAAAAAAAAAATTTTACTATGACTGTACTACAACTACTGTGCTACGTCCATTCTAGCTAACTACCGTGCTACGTCCGTTCTAAAGAAAAGAACGTAAGAACGTTAGTAATGAAATAAAATAATAATAAAAAAAAAAAAACTGAAAAACGGTCATACCTTTATTCGAAGTCAAGGCTCTAAGCGACGACGGTTCTAAAAAATAAATACAATATTAAAAATATTAAAAATAAAAAAAAAAAAAAAAAAAAAAAAAAAAATTTAATTTATATGATCATCAATCTTTAACGTAATTGGCTGATCATATAAGGGTCACCATGGCGATAGGTCGCTATTTATAATTTTCCTATTTTAAATTATATTTTTTTTTTTAATTATATTTTTTTATTTTTTTATTTTTTTTTAAATTAAATTTTTTTCCTATTTTAATAATTTTTAATTTATATTAATTTTATAATTTATTTTATAATTTATTTTATTTTTAAATTTATTTTTAAATTTAATTTATTTTTATATTTATTCTTTAACTTTCTCAGAACAATTTTGTAAAAAATAATAACCTGATAAAATAGTAACTTACCAAGTATATTTATTTTTGCTAATATTAAATACCACAGTACAGATTTGTATCAGTATTAATAAACTATTAGATTGAAAATTATAAACTATTCAATTTATAAAGCAGAAATGGACTTGGTAATTAATAATTTATCAGATTTGAAGATTATTAATTTTAACAGGATTAATTTGTGAAATTTCACAAACGTTTGGTTTTGTCATAGCCAAGTTAAGCAACAGCACATATGCAGAGTAAATGGCTTGTTTTTGTTGTTCATTTAATTTGTAGAAAAAATCTATTTTGGTAAAATAATTTGAATATAATAGTAAATAAACCATATTCTTGTTTTGTAAACTTTTCAATATTTTTAGTTTTGATTTATACTAGCTAATTTAGTACAAATGAAATTAGATATAAAGAACAAAAGTATAAAAAGAAGGTAAAAAGAAAAGAAAAAAGAAAATAAAAAGACAAATAATAGAAAAAAAAAAAGAAAAAGCAAGGCCTCAAATCAATTAAGACCTGGCACTAAGATAAACTATTAAAAAATTATATGATACTAAGAAAAGTAGTCTTTATTCTAACTAAACTCAAATTATTATATGTAGACAAAAAACTATTGCTAAAAAAAGTAACCTCTAATCTAGAAAACTGTAGAGATAGATGTATCAAAAAGAACTATGGCTAAAAAAATATTCTAGTAAGAAATTTTGTTGCAAGATTTTCTTCAAAAACAAATATGTGCTATTCATCATTTATTTCAAAAACCCAAAACTACTTGTGACTTGATTCCAATATAGTAGCTATATTTTCAAATTGAGAGAAATAAATATTGCCAATCTTTTGGAGAGGATAAACTGAAATGCCCACTTTGTCAAAATTTTAAAAGAGCCAAAGGGATGAGGAAAGCACCAAGTAGTTCAACTTGTTTTGTGGGTTTAAGACCATATAAGGTTTGTAGTCTATAGAAAAATATGCAGCTTTTATAAAACCCAAAATCATTTGACTTAATGATAAAAAGACTTCTAGTTACTCAGTAACCAACTACTATTCGATAGTTTTTGTGTTTTACTTCAGGAAGATTTATTTCAAGACTTCTTTTTTAGCTTTTTTACAGTTGCTCTGAGTAGAACTTTTGATCTCAAATACTTCAAAAAAAGTTTTGTAATAAGAAGTTGCATATTATTTATAGGTTTTCTACAGTTTGGTTGTCTTTTTAAATGATCATTAGAAAGAGTTATTTTTTTGAATGAATAATGCTCTTTATTCTTATCAGCTAGATTATTTAAATAAAATAATTTGAACATAATAGTAAGTATTTATAGTTTTGTTTTGTAAGCTCTATCTATTAATTGATTCTTACTAACCAACATCAATTTGTTTGCTAATCTACTAATATCAATTTTAATAGCTAAATAATTGTAAGAAAACTGATTGAACATAAGGTAATTAAATATTTTAACTTTGCTTTGTAACCTTGTTTTGCCATTTTTTAGTTATATTAACACAAAAATGAATGGTAAGATATTAGCTAATTAGCAGGAAAATGGATCTTTAATATTACTAGAACTATAAAAAAAAGACCAATAATAATTCAAACTATAGCATCAACGATAGTGTTAATAGCAGCTTCTGCACTAATTTTACAACCACTATAAACTGTGACAGATCATAATGAAATCCAGATTAAAATGAAATGATAGTATAAAATCTCAAAAACTAAATTTTTTTGGGGTGCATTTTTTAGGGTTAGGGGTTAGGGTTAGGGTTAGTTTTAAAAAAAAAATTATAATAAATAAGTATTAATAGGTTTTAGAAGGCTAGCAGATAAAGTATAGAATGTAGATTTCATTTTAAATTATGATCTGTGACATAAACTACTATATAAAAGATCCCTTATAATAGTAGACCCACTATTATTATTACCGGGTTTACAATATAGATTGAGATTTTTGTAAAAAATAAAAGACCCAAATATACTATAGAATCTAAAATGATAAAAGACCTGGGTATACTATAGGATCTAAAATGATAAAAGATCTAGGTATACTATAGGATAATTATTCGAATAGCTTGAAAATAAAATGTAATTTGTATTATTTATAATATTATATTACCTGGTGAACCCCCTATCTATACAATAGACCCACAGGTCTACTATGGAGTTTAAAATTGAGAAAATGTAACAGACCTGGGTCTTTTATATAGCAGTTTACGCCATTTTAGTAGTGCATATATATATTTTTAAAAGTGAATAAAAACCTAATTTATAGAATACCTAGAAAATGTATAAAAAAAAAGAAAATTCTGAAATTAGCCAATTAGCAATTAGCAATTATTATTATTCTAATAAGACCAGATCAGATATTACCTGAACAGATCTTTGTATAGGTCCAAACTTGTATCATATGCGCGGATTTGTAGATCACCCTAAAATTTTTGACGCACATAAATTTGACTAAATGTAGATTGTTACACAATATAGGTGCATCAAACGGTTGACATCCAATCATATGCGCAGATTTACACTGTATTTATCAGTTATAATAGTTAATCATTTGAAAAAATCTGGCATAATTTATATATGATATTTATGATTATATATTTAAATTTTTTTTTATAATTCTAGTATTTTACTCAAATCGGCAACGATTCTTTATACCGACTTGCGTGAAAGTGATCTGTTTTATTGAAAACACAAGGCTGGACAAGCAGAAATAAGAATGTCGACGATTGCACTAAAATCTTTTAATTTAAAACCACATCCTACGAACGTGTAATTAAGTGGATTCCTTTTAATAGATCAGATAACGTTCAAAAGATTTGTGAAAGATTTGACTCAGTGTCTTCAACAACATGGTAGGTGGCGAAGTGGTTATAGGTGAAGAGGTGAAGAGGAGAATATTAGAGTAGTAGATGTAGTATTTTCGTGGTGATTTTAATAGTAGTAATATATTGCAAAATCATTACATTAATGGAGATTTTAATACCTTATATTGCAGGTTTGTCCCCTCCTTGTGGTATATTGTCACTTATAATGGTCTTATTGTGTCAATGCCGAAATTTGAATCAGATTTAGAAGATAGTGTTATCTTAAGTTGCCGTGAAAGTGTCACAGGTCGAATTTTAAAATTTCTAAGAGAAATTTTAAAATTAGACCTGTGTATTGAAGACCCATCTCATTATGAGATTGAGTATGATGAAAAGCTTGTCAATTTAGTGAAATGTGATGTTTTCGAAGTGATTGTTAGTGAGTTAATCGGACTACTATATGCAAGGAATAATGTAGGAAAAATGTAAGAAAATTCTCATGCACGTTATGAAATTATTCGTTAACTATGTATAAATTAGAATTTTCTACTCATTTAAAAAAAATTTAAGAAATTTTAACACTGATTTTTTTTTTACATCAATGGGAGCCAATTAATTTTGTATATTCTAAATAATATTTATCTAAAAGTTTTAAGTTTTTGATTTTTTTAAAAAAAATAATTTACGATCTTTGACTAGTAAATTAATAAATATTTAATTATTTAAAAATATACTTTATTTAAAAATAGAAAATTTTTAATTGACAAATTTTTTTTTTTTTTCCTTTGACAATCTTGCTCTATGTTTATTAGATATTTTGTATTATGTTTACATATTACAAAGGGAGAACTATCTAAATTTTAAGATAGGCCAATACCCGGCTTACTCAACTAGTGCCCAAGTATGATTGTCGCACTGGTATTTGTCAAACAGAAGCTACAATGCACTTTCGTCATATGTAAGTCTTCTGAATATAACAAGGTACCCAGTTACCTTAGCGGTTTAAACGAGTAAATTCTAATATTTAGTCCACCATGTTGGTGGTATCGAACTTGAAATTTGCGAGAAAACTGCTTCACGTGCGAGCTCCTTAACTGCTTTCGCATGTTTTTCTGAGGCTTGCTTTTTATGACCCGAGTCGAGCATAGAAGAACTTCTTCCTGCGGCCTCAAAACTGTTCTCTTGGTCAACGTTTCTCTCGGGCCTCTTACGCTTGCGTGATCTACTTATTCCTTGAGCCTTTTCCCATTCGGCGACTAGCTCGCATCTTTTTTTCCATATATACCGATAGAAACACTCTTGGAGTATAAAAATTAATCCTTCAAAAACGTTTGCTGTCACCCTTGGACTGGAAATTTCAGACTATACTCTATTAAACGTTGATTTTTCGACCAAACCATGTACTAGATCTTGTAACATGTGGTTTTGTTCTTCTTTGGATTCTTTGAAAACGAGTTTTTTCAAATCATATGGGCACAGCTCTACTCTGTATGGCTTTTCCAAAACCTCCCATATTGCATTTATACCCATATCTATTGCAACTTCCCAATCTTTTATGAAAAAGTTGCATTCTATCAAATGATTTATACTTTCTTTTTCATTGCTTTCGCAGAGTATGCAGTTTGGAGAGGTGTACAAATCTGGTCTTCTGATATGCAACTCCTGTAATGTTGGTAATAAGTTTGCGAAGCCCTTAACTCTTGTAGTGAGTGAGGTACTTTTTCTGATTGATGTGCAATTCTGACCACTCATTTCTTTAAATCTTGCCCAACTGAAGGTCCAAATGAGGTCATTCTTCAAGTTTCCGCAGTCATGACCTGGATTTTTCTTCGATAAGAGCCAATTTCCTTCCACGAATTTACGCTTAAGCTCTACAATAAATTTTCTCGGAGGCGTCTCTATCTGAATTTGATTCCATGTAAGCACTGTGTTCCAATGTGTTTGTCTACTAATTGGCCAAAGCCACAAATCGTTCAGCAAAGTTGCTTCTTTTGCTAACTAGTCCGCAACCTCATTCCATCTAACCCCCGCATGAGCCTTGACTTTACGCATGCTAATGACAAGATCCTTACTATCTATTATCTCTACAATCTTGTCCAGAATCGCTCTATTTTTGGCTTTCAAAATGTCTTTAAAACTTCTATTTGATAGTGCCCTGTTAATTGAGCTTATCGCTGCTTCACTGTCCATTTTGATAGTTACCTTGGACTTTGATTTTGTTGTTAAGAGTGCACCTAAAATTGCGACTAACTCGGGTCTAGTTGAAGATGGCCAGTACTCTATTCTAACTTTGCCTGTTGCTATTGCACAATTTTCGTCCTCCTCAACTTGTACCCAAGCTGCTCCCATCTTGTCCTTTCCTGCTTTAACCTCCTGATACCATGAACCATCCATGTAAAAAACAAAACAAAAACCCTCCTTTTGCAAATTAACTCTTACTAAATCTATTAACATTTTTTCTAAAAAACTACCTAATTCTAAATTTCTAATTAATACTATCTCAATTGGTTCTATGAAAATCGACTCTGCAATACAGCTTTCTGTACTTGCTATTTGTAAAATGGGTCTCTTTTGTAACACTAGTGGTGTCTCTATTAACCATTTTTGGTCCCTTCTTACTACCCCTTCTAATCTTCCTACAATCTCTTTGTTGTTAACTTTTATAATACATCCATTTTCCTTATCTTCCCCCTTGAGCGATATTTGGCACCCTGAACATCTTCTGAGTAAAGACCCCTTGCTACAGTTGTCCTCCACTAACCAGTGATCTACTACAAGCCTTGTTTTCATTATCTTACTAACTCGACCTATGAGAAGTTCCTCATTTGAGTAATTTTTCTTCTTGTAGATGATCCAGTCTTTGAATCTTCCGTCGCTTCTTAAAGGCTTTAGCTTTGTCGTTAAAGCTATGTCATTCGGCCTTTTCATCAAGAAAATATTCTTTAACCTCCTGGATGATGGCTCATGCATCACTTTATCTTCAATACGTCTAAACCATTTAGCCTTAGGGCCCTTTGTACTCTTTCCACGCAGTCTCTTGAGTTGCTGCCATGTTATGAGCGAAGTTCCTTCGTAGGTTATCAACTGGTTTAAATAGAATATTTCTAAC
>QKWP01001524.1:14535-48188 GCA_003550325.1 Gigaspora rosea
CACCTAAAAATACATTAAATCGGCCAATTGTTTTTTATTTTACATGAAATTTGGAGAATAGATGCTTAAATTTGACTTTTTTGATCAAAAATCCAAAATTCTGCATCTACCCTCTAAATTTCAAGTAAAATAAGATTAATTCTACCGATTTGATGCATTTTTAGGTGCTGAATAAGTTTACTTAGTGCATAAAGTTAGAATTAATTAATAAAATTTTGTGAATTATAAGATTTTATAAAATTTTATTAATAAAATTTTATAAAATCTTATAATTCATGAAATTTTACTAATTAATTCTAAAAACATGCACTAAGTAAACTTGTTCAGCACCAAAAAATACATATAACTATATTCGAACCCGGACCAGTTCGCGAACTTCGAACCGGACCCGGACCGAACTTATATTTGAGTCTGAGTCTGGTCCGAAGTCCGAAATTAGTAAAATTTAGAGTCCGAGTCCGGATCGATCCCGGACCGAACCCGGACCAGACCGAACCCGAACCGAACCTAGGAGCACTAAATTTAAGCATCTTTTCTCTAAATTTAAAGTAAAATAAAAACAACCCTGCCGATTTAATGTATTTTTAGGTGCTGAACAAGTTTACTTAGTGCGTTTTGTTAGAATTAATTAAAAAATTTGCGAGTTATAAGATTTTATAGAATTTTATTAATAAAATTCTATAAAATCTTATGATTCATAAAATTTTACTAATTAATTCTAACAAAACGCACTAAGTAAACTTGTTTAGCACCTAAAAATACATTAAATCGATAGGGTTGTTTTTATTTTAGGGCAGTGTCATTAATCACCTGATTATTTTTTATCAGAGGCCTACCCCCCTCCCTCTTTCTTAATATATAAATAGTCAGGTTCTTATATATAATTTCAACTTTTTTTTACCCCCCCCCAAAAAATCACCTGATTTTTGTTACTCCCCTTACTTGAAATTTGGAGGTAAGATGTTAAAATTTGACTTTTTTGATCACAAGTCCAAAATTGTGCATCAAATCTCTAAATTTCAAGTAAAATAAAAACAAAACAGCTGTTTTAATATATTTTTAGTTGCTGAACAAGTTTACTTAGTGCATTTTGTTAGAATTAATTAATAAAAATTTGTGAATTATAAGATTTTTTAGAATTTTATTAATAAAATTCTATAAAATCTTAAGATTCATAAAATTTTACTAATCAATTCTAACAAATGCACTAAGTAAACTTGTTCAGCGCCAAAAAATACATATAATATTTTTGGCCTCAGACCAGTCTGCAGATTTCAGACCAGACCCGGACCGGACTCATAGTTGAGTCTGAGTCTGGTCTGAAGTTTGAAATTAGTAAAATTTAGTGTCTGAGTCTGGTCTGATCCAGGACCGGACCCGAACCAGACCAGACCCGGACTGGACCTAGGAGTAGGGTTCCAATATCCAATCCGGTTAACCGTCCAACCGATCAACCGAACTGAAAAAAACGTCAACCGGATCGCAATTTTGACAAACCGGTTTAAATATGCCAACCAGATTAATATAACACAAATGGGTCACCCATTGAAAAACGGGTAATCCAATTTCTTTTATTATGCCGACTTGCAATGATATTTCTTATTACGGCGCGCTTGTCAAATTTAACTAATTTTTTGTTCTCAAATTTAAGTTTTGGGGACAAAATTATTTTTACAAATGTGCCGTAATATATAGGTAATTGGGTATCCGGGTCACCCGATTAGCATTACCTGATTACAATCGGGTGACCCGTTTTTAATCGGATAATCGGTTTTAGTTTCGGATAACCGGTTCCAATCGGTTTTCACCCGATGCGTCACGGTTGGAGATTTTCAATCCGGTTTGGAACCCTATCTAGGAGCACTAATTCAAACTCAAACTAGTTTGCAAACTTCAAACTTAATTTCAAACCAAACTCAAATTTAACTAAAAAGTTTGCTTCAAATCAAACTCAAATAATTTTTTTAATCATAGTTTGGGTTTGTATTTGATTTCAAATCAAATCAAACCCAAATCTGATCTAAAGTTTGATTTGATCTGGGTTTGTAGGAACTCTATATAGTAGGACTCCAAAATATATATAAATAGGTTAGGTTAATTATAAAATTACCAAAAATAGAAAAATCTGCAAAAACCTCAAAAATAAGCAAAAAATTACTATAAATAAAAAAGATTTGCATAAAAACTACCAAAAATAATACCTAACCTATTTATGTATATTTCAGGATCCTTGTATAGTGCATATAGTCTAGAACCAATAGTACATGATCTCTAATAACTATGTTAAATAAAATGATTATATTAATAATAATATTATTATAACAAAATAAATAATTTTGTAAATTAATTATTTAAGCTTTGTATAATATTATTATAGAAAAAATTTTTTTAATTTATTCAAACTAAAGTTATTAGCCAAAATATTTAATATATTTTAAAATTTTGACTACTAATATAAATTTTTAAAAATTTTTAATTATACTAACTTTTACTCTAAGTAAACTTGTTTAGCAACAAAAGTTATATTATTTCAATTTATTTTATTTTATTTTTTTAAAATTTATGTTAAAGATACTTAATTTTAAAATTAAGCATTCTTTCTCTAAATTTTAAGAAAATTAAAATAAAATATGCCAATTTTATATAGTTTTAGTACTAAACAAGTTTATTTAGTGCAAGAAGTTATAATGAATTAGTAAAATTTTATGTAAAATAAGATTTTTAATAATTTTATTAATAAAATTATACAAAATGCTATGATTTTCTAAATCTAAGTAAATTTGTTTAGTATCCAAAAATACATATATATATATATATATTTATACTCAAACTAGTTTGAATACTTTGGACCAGCCTGAACCAAACATGATTAAGTTTAAGTTTAGTATAAAGTTTGAAATAAAAATATTTAGAGTTTGAGTCTGTTCTGAACCAGACCAAGCTTGGACCCAACCTAGTAGCACTAGTCCATATGAATGCTAGACTGAATCTAAACATGTTCATGAACTTATGAACTAAACATAAACTGAACCTAAACTAGCTCTAAAAGTTCAATACTAAACTAAATCTAAATATGTTTTAAAAAATATTCAGGTTCAGGTTCAATATTGAACCTGAATCTGAACTTGATCTAAGTTCAGTTCAGATTCATAGAAACACTACTAGTGCTATTGATCATTTCTATGATTCAAATTACCAATTATTATGCTAACAAATTTGGTGCAGAAACTTCAACAAAGTATTTACAAATGGAAGCTTTGTTACTAGTTCCTTTAGCTTATCAAGAATACTAAAGAATTACTATACATGCTTCAATACCTTTTTGATGTTTGCTTTCATAGTTACAACAATTGTGAAGCAATATTTTTTCATACTATTTATAATTAATTTTATGGCAAAAGCTTTCAAACCACTATTGAGAGATTTAGGCTGATACCTAGATCAGTTCTTATTGAATGGAATTATGAATCTTATTAGAATAAACACCAACAATTAATTAGTAAAACAAACTTGGATAATTGCATAAACTCAATTAGTAAACCAGAAATATCTATATAGGCTCTATTAGTAGCAAATTGATATATCTCAATCCCAATTCAATGCACTTTATGATATTCACAAAGTCATAAAAAAACAATAAGTGCCTTGCTCTGAAACTCATACATCATTGTATTAAAGAAATTTCTGTTATAGTACAAATGAATATCTAGATTCGAATAACTATATTTACACTAATGAAAACCTGGAGTGATTTGCACATACCATATAAGTGCGAAATAACACTCAGAGATATTAATTCAAAAATTAGATACTCCTAAAATAACATATATAGTTTCAAATTAACATCTATGTGTGTCCTAAATTAACATGCATTTCTATAAATAAATAAAAAAAGATAAATGAGTAAAAAACTGCTTCAGAACTGGTTTGATATTAAGTAAATCTATTTTTTGACTTAAAGTTGTTCTTCAGGTTTTAAGTAGTAAAATCATCAAAAATAAGTAGTTCATCTGCAATACCTCTTTAAAGTTTTGCAACTTTTTGTATCTTTGTTTACAAATTATATAAACAAAGGTAACAAATGTTGCGAAACTTTGAAAAGACATTGTGAACAAACTATTGGATGATTTTTAATGATTTTCCCACTAATATAATTGTCTCAACCTGAAGAACAACTTTTGTTAAAGTCAAAAAATAGATTTATTCTTATTACTATTTATTATAGTTAATTGATAGTCTGTGAATAATGAGAATAAATTCTTATAACAACATATATATGTATATATAATAATACAAAAATCACCCTTTTCTACAATATAAAGTTTATTTTTTATTAAGCAAAGTTTTTATAAGCCTCTAATAAAGGTTGTAGAGCTAGTTTTTGTGATTCTAATGGTGGTAAGATCAATAAAATTGGTTCAGTATATCAAAAGTACAGGCAATTTAAATTTATAATCACGTATATTTATATGGGAAAGGTGATTTTCGTGTAACTATATTTTATTATTAGATCTCCCCTATTGCTATTCTCATTTATTCGCGAACTACCAATTAATTTTAATTCTTGTTTCGAAATAAGGCGCATGCGCGTACTCGAAATAACGCGCAGGTCAATTAATTAACACGCAGGTGGGCATTATTTCGCACTTGTACGGTAATTCTCAAACGTTATAATGATGCATTCGATCAGTTTATTATTAAAATGCCTTTTTTTTCTCTGCATCTACAATGATATCTTACGCATTGTACAAGGACCACTTGAGAAAACATTTCACCTTAATAACACTGTGTATTGGCAGGAGTGGGAGCAGTTTGTTGCATATAATGGGTGTTTTGTACCAACTTATTCATTGAACGTGGAATAAAAACACTGCGTCTGCGGGAACTATACCACGGTGCCTATGGAAAAGTAGCACATTGGATACTGTTGTGAGGTTAAAGAAACTCTCAGTCTGCCAGGCCAATGAGCAATTCCCATCATGATTGATTGGGAAGAAGAAAATGTCTTGGTTATCAATGGTAAGTCAGTCCAGTTTGGGGATTCATTCGCTGTTAGAGAAGTTGTTGACGGTTCCAAGCTCCTCATAATTGAACAAGACAAGTGGGATTATAACTCGAAAGAATTTACATTATGTTAAGTTCTAAAGGAGTTCATCAAGAACATTGAAAGCATTATGAGATCGAAATCTCCAGATTGTATTCTACATTATGTTCCTATCACGGTCTTTTATACTACACAAATACAATAGTGATCCTTCAAAGCTACCATACTTATCACAAAAGAGAATTTTGGGACATACTTTGGCCCCGTTTTTTCATCACGTGCTACATTTTCTCTTACCAAATATATAACCCCTAAATTTCGGAGCCAAAAAGGATGGCCTCTATTATTCCTGGCGTTGGTGATCATACTACACGGGATATTGTATTAAAGCGACCATATCATAATGAAGAGGAATTCTATGCCAAGCATCAGCGCATTAAAAGACAACGTATAAAGATCAGCTTTTTACCCATTCGATTTAAATATAAATTAGACCATAGAGATGGTCTTAAAACATTTATATAGAATAGATTTACATTGTGGGCTAGGATAGAAAAAAATATGTCCTTACACTATAATTTATTTCTCATTTTGGACATCCTGATATTTATTTTTCATAAAAACTTATTAATTTGTTGATGTTAAGAATAATGACCTAGCAAAGTTGCTTGAGCGACATATTTGAATACTCTATTGATTGTAAAATTTTCCAATGTAGGTATATAAAATGGATTACATGTTACTTCACCAAAAGTCACTTCACCAATAGCTTAGTCACCGACAATTAATTTACAGACAAGATTATTTTACAGACAATTACAGCTGATTTGAAAATTAGTGGGACACTTGAAAATTTTGCTTGATTCCCGAAACCTTTCGGATTCATCTTGTGAATCATCTAACTCTTCGGAAACTACGTCACTGTCTTCGGAACTTCGATCCGAAAATAGTGATGAGATTTCCGAAGAGTTAGATGATTCGTAAGACTAAACTGAAAGGTTTCGGGAATCAAGCAAATTTTTCTAGTGTCCCACTAATTTCAAATAGCTGTAATTCACCGAAAAGTTTATTTTACATTTCACTGGCAGCTTGTTTCACCGACAAGTTTTTTTTACAAATTACACTAACCTTTAATTCCATCCTAACTCTAACGACAATGACTAGAATACTTTGTCTGTGAATGAGCTGTCGGTGGAATAAACTGTCAGTGAAATGAACTTGTCGGCGAATTGGTTATCAGTAAAATAATCTTGTCTGTAAATCAATTATCGGTGGACTAAACTGTCGGTGAAGTGATTGTCGGCGAAATGTGCACCAATGAAAAAAGGTGATTTGTGGAAAGTTATTGATTAAAATGACAAACTCATTTAATATGTTTTACTAATAAAAAAAAGAGGGTTATTTACATAATAAACTTTTCAAGCTACGCACCTTATTTATATATTCATCGTAACTATACACACGTTTGACCAATTTAAAATATTTTTCTGCCAAATAAAATTTATTTATTCCCTGACAGAACACCCTAAATTGAAACGATCCTTATATCAAATTTTACTGAAAATTCATTGTGCGAAATGTGGATTTTAAATTTCGGCCAATCAGAGTAACTCTGGAAAAAAAGGATGTTTCCTTTTTTTTTGAAATATTATTTTAGGTCCAGGTTTTTTTTTTGATCGAAATGATTAAACACTAATATTTTAACCAATCAAGTCATTCTATTAACCATAGAAGGAGGAACAACCTTAGATTAATAAATGTTCTTAATGTAATGTTTATGCACTAAATTATCGAGAAAAAAAATTTAGTAGTAAATATTCATGAATATCTTATTTTAAATATTTAGGTTAATAAAGCAGTTGCTTATTATTTAAAGTCTACTAAGATTGGAAATTATGATATATAGAATATTTTATCTTGGCATTTGCTACAGTCATGAATAATATTATATGCGTCAAAAAGAATAACATGCTAATGTAGCATATGTTCTTGGTGGTCATTGTTATTGGATGGATTAATCGCGCAACCAAAATTCAGCGGATCGGCCAAAATTTAGAGTCGGGTGCATCGGAGATAGGCAAGCATATACTAACAAGCTATACTATAGCAAAATTAGTATCTGGACAATTTAAACTTAGTACGTGGTTACTGGTTTACTAGTAAAATTTTGTGTAAATTTAATCAATTCAGCTTATTCCGACCAGGAATTTTGGTCGATCGGCTGAATGTTGGTTGCGTGAGCGACTAATCTATTCTTATCGTCGAAGTCAATCTTGCCAAAGTGGGACATACATATGTAAAAAATCCTGGTCTTTTTTTTTAGTTATTTTTCTATAATTATATTTTACCAGTTTTAAGTAATTTAGTCGGGACCGATTATAATTAAATCTTGTTCAACCGTTCGGCGTAATTAGAAACTGGTAAATTTGCTGTCAAATATTTACGTTTAGTTATATCAAAGACTTGTTAACAAGGCCAATCTTTGCCAAAATCCGATTAATGTCTCCGGGTTTTAATCATTGAAAGCATGCCTTGTTAATTACATAAATTTGGGATATACATTGGCACTTTGTGCATATCTTTCAGTTTAACAATAAATATAAGGTTAATAAGTGTAAGACTAGAGTCCATACCATTATAATGCTTTACTGTACTGTATATCTAATAAGACCCAATAAGAATCTATTCTTTAGGAAGATGTGTTCTAAAGAGAAATTTTCTTTGTGCACTGTTTTAACTTTGATTTCAGTGGTCAATTTCCACTCATTTAATTTACGTAATAAATAATATCAAATTATATAATGAGTATAAACAAGATGTTTTTGCACAGCCCTGTATTATGATCAGTTTGGCATTACCAAACTTCGCCACCAACTTTAAATCTTTTAAATCTAAGCCAAGTTATTAATTTCACTTTTTTCAAAGCCTCAAGAAATTTTATTCGACATCATAATTGATAATGATAATAATCAACTTTGTTTAATTTCGGACGTCGTTAATTTATTAATTTATCAATAAATAATCCCAACTATAATTTCACACAAAGTAGTAATGAAATTACAGTTTCTTTTAAAGGAATCAATTTCTACAGGAATGTGAAAAAAGAACTTTATAAATTAGTATATATATTCATCACATCCATATAATATATAGAATAACAATGGCAGGAATACAAGCGACAATAAATTTCGCAATAGGTGTTCTAGTATCCATAGGTGCCTCGGTGATGGATGCAGCAGGTATTAATTTACTTAAATTAGATCACGTAACGAATTCCGAAAAACCAATAGAAAACCAACGTAACGATTGTGGTAGGCCTTTATGGCATGCTGGTTTATATTTATATATTCTTTCTCAAGTTGTTGGAAGTACGATCGCATTAAGTAAGCTTTGACCTCTTTTTTTTCTGAAATTTGAATTATGAATTTTTCAATAATTCTAATATCAGCTTTATTGATTAATAGATTTTCTTAAACCACAATGGGTGGCACCTCTTGGTTCTGTATCTTTGATTTTTAATTTTGTGTTTGCCAGAATTTTGGTTAAAACTAAAATTACGAAACAAGATCTTTGGGGTACTTTAGTAATTGTAATTAGTGTGGTATGGGTTGTGGGTTTTGGAGGTCTTACTCAAGAAAATGATGGTATGTAAAAAAAATTTGCAGTTTATGTTTTATGTAGTTAAATAACATGATTATTTTAATGTAAAATAACACAGATGACCTGGATTTGGAAAGATTAAAAGAATTAATGTTACGCCCTTTATTCGTTATTTATTTCTCTATCCTCAATGTAATAACTTTTATCCTCTTCGGTTGTGCCATGCTTGGTTATCTGATGGTTAGTAATCCTGAAATGAAAAAAAAAAATAACTTTTTTAAGGGGATTGAAACTTCTAGATTGCAAAAGTGGGTTGGTATGACAATGGCTAGTGTTGGTGGCTTACTTGCCAGTCAGACTATACTTTTAGCTAAAAGCGGGTATGCTTCGTTTTTATATATATTCACATTATAATTATATACTTATATGTTCTTTTTTTCATAGCGTAAAGTTACTTGCTATATCTATCTCCGAACAACAAAGTCAATTTACAGATAAATTAAGTTGGTTTATTCTCTTATTCCTAATGCTTACGGCCATATTCCAGGTTAGTTTCAAAATCATTCTTTATTATTAATAATATTATATATCCAACAATGTATAAATGGAAATATTAAATAATTGCAGGTTTATTGTCTTAATACTGCATTGAAATTACTCGATTCAGTATTGGCGGTCCCTATGTTTTATGGTTTTTATACTACATTGAGTCTTGTCAATACAATGATTTATCTTGATGAGTTAAGCGAATATCCTGCTTGGGCACTTCTCTTAATTGCCATCGGAATCGCCGCTTTAGTATATGGTGTGTTACTATTAAGTGAAGCAAAAGAAGATGAGGATGAAGATGAATCAGATATTGATGACATTAAAGTACATAAAAAGAAAAAACATGAACCAGAAGATGTGTTTGTCAGTTTTGACAAATGGTTTTCTACTTTGAAATGGCCTTCAATTTTGAAAAAAAGATTCAGAAGTGGAAAAGTTGATAAATCCGAAGTACAGACGGAGGATTCTCGTATAAAATCAACAGCTTTTCATAGCGAATGATAAGAGAAATAACAAGAATTAACAACATGTTTAAATTTCATACGCAACACTTTTTTGGTGGCTAAAACAAAACTATACATGAAACTAGAAACGGGCTATTAATCTTGAAGGTTACTAACCTTAAAATATTTGTTAGCATGATTAACTTTATATTTCAAAGATAAACCACACTACAATATTATAGATAAACAATAATGTCAACATGTATTTAATAACAAGATTTGCATAACGTAATAAATATTGCGGAGTTAACACTTGGCTATTTACTATAAATGGCTAACTTCGTATACAGAATAATTAAATAAGTTAAAAACAAAATTAAAATTAAATAGCTTAAAATCTAATTTATTTACTATATGTGAGTATATTCAAAATTTTCAAAAATTTAGTATGTTAAAATTTAATTATTTTGAATTGATTTGATGAGATAGTTGTTGAAAAATTAATTTTTTAAGGTTGTTTTAGAGTGTAATTAAAAAATTTGGCTGACAGCTATGTTTTTTTTTTATTTTTAATATAGATAATTTCTATATTAAAATAAAAAACCAACAAAACTCACAAATACCAACTTATGAAAATTTTATGATTAGTATATTTGTGCATAACAAAACTTTATCTGGTAGCAACTAGGACCCAGAGTTCCAGATTGGATATCAAGATAAAATAGAGATAAACGAGTCTTTTTTTGAGTTTAACTCTGGTAAAAAACTCTAGTACTATTAAAAATGTAGTAAAGCCAAAACTCTAAAGTTTTTGTCAGAGGTTGCAAAAGCAGTAGCAAAAGTATACCTTTGGTTGAATATACTTTTTTGTAAAGTATATACTCTTTGGAAAAATAAATATAGTACAGATCTGCAAAAATCTGTAACCCTGAAAAATTTTAACAAATTCTGCAATAACTTGTGATCTAGTAATCAAAACTCAACAATTTTGATACCATTGATTCATCTCAATGAGGCAGATCAAATCGTACCAAAATCATTGAGTTTCAATTACTAGATCACAAGAAAATTATATTTAAATAAATTTTATAAACATCAAACTATATTGCCAACTAGTGGACCAAATTTAATGATTTTAGTACTATTTGATTCCTCTCGATGAAACGGTTTGAATAGTAACAAAAATATCAAAATTGAATTACTGGTTAATAAGATATTTGCAAAAAACATTTTGTAGCACAGTTCTATACAGAAATTTAAAAAAGAGAGAATTTAAATTTCTGCACAGAACTGCACTGTAAAATGTTTTTTGTGAATACAGTCAGATCCCCCTAAGTGCATGCCCTGGGGGCCGGGCATAGGCGTGCACTTAGAAAGGGTGTGCATTTATAGAATTAATTTAAATAGCCAATCAACGGGGTCGTTTAAAATATTGTGCGATCACGTGATACATAGCCAATCAACTTGTTTTTTGATTAACACGGCTCTAATAAAAAAATAACAAAAATCTTAAAATATAAAATTTAATCATAGGAATTTATTTTTTACTACAAAATTTAATCGTAGGAATTTATTTTTTAATAAATAAATCCTAGGATGGCATGTCACTATGTCCAATTTGTTTTAATTTTTTTGGACATATGTCCAATTGAAAATGGACATATGTCCAAAAAAATTGAAACCAATTGGACATAGTGACGTGCCATTTCTGAATAAATCTGTAATACAAACATAACCTTTAGGGAAGTGCAGTAAATCACGTAATTTCCTGGGGGGGTCCGCCATCTATCACGTCCTATATATACATATATAGTCTAAATAGCCAATGATATTGAAGTGCTCGTCAAATATATTTTTTTAAAAAATTTTATTTTTCCGTCGAACGTAACAATCAGAAGTCAATTAATAAAAAGTTCTCTAATACTTATGAAAATTTTGTGGTAAGTGTATTTTGATCTGCTGAATAAGGTTACTTAATCGATTTTTTTCGATTTACTTAATAAAATTTAGACTTTACTATGTAGCGACTTTTGTCGATTATGGGGTAACTTATTTTCAGTTCAAAGACGTTTTTGAATTTTTTTTAAATATACTAAAATTTGATTGGTCAATAGTCCTATCACTAGGGGGGTCAGGACCTATGTAAACCTTAATCACGTAATTTACTGCGCATACAGCACTAAGCAACACAAGATCATAGGTTCAATTTTTTTTATTTACTATAATATAAAGCACTTTTGCACCGTTTTACTACTTTAAACAATGGCAGTCCAAATTAAAAAAAATTTAGATAAAATTCACAAAGCAATCTTGCTTTTTTTATTTGTTTGTCAGTAAATGAAATTCATTCATGTAAATTTGATCCTAATACAAATCATTCTAAGCTAACTCATCTAATTTGCACTATTTTTTGATTTGAATATATTAATTTTGTAAGAAGAATTGAAAATTTTATTAAGAAGACCAAGGTTGTCCAAATGCAGCAAAGCAAAATCGATCAATTTTTCATAGAGAAAATTAAATAGAAATTTTAAATGCTTATAAATACTGTATAAAGGATTATTTTTTGTAAAAATCCTGTGCTTGTAGTTAGGGTTCCTCAAATTCAAATCAAATCAAATATTGGATCAATTTGAATTTGATCAAATCAAATTGACCCTGATTTGAATTTGATTTGATTCAAATATTTGAATTTGAATTTGAATTTGATTTGAATTTGAATTTTTAATAGTAATTTTAAATCAAATCAAATATTTGTCAAATCAAATCAAATTTGGCCATATTTGAATTTGATCAAATCAAATATAGTCAAATTTGAATTTGAATTTGATCAAATATAGTCAAATTTGAATTTGAATTTGATCAAATATTTGATTCAAATATTTGAAGATCAAATCAAATTGCGGAACCCTACTTGTAGTATGGTGAATAATTATTCACTAAATTTAGATAAAACTTGTATGTTGCTTATCCACTATCTGCTATCAGTTTTTTTTTTTTACATTTGAAGCCGGATTGGAAATACATTAATTACAATGTTTTTGCATGATTACCTCGCATATAAGTGACTTCATATCTCGCATTTAAATAAATTTTAAAAAATTGTATGAAGTCATTTCTATCGTGCAAAGTAATTAAAAGACAATTATTATTGGCCAGTTGTCACGTTGTGCATTTATGTGGGTGCATACAATATGTTTCATGCACTGGAAACTTGGCAAGTGCAGAATAGAGAAGATGCTTAAGTTCCGAGCTCAGGACCAGGCTTGGGTGTGCATATAGGAAGGGTGTGAACTTAGAGGGCATGTACTTAGGGGGGTCTGACTGTATCTTGTTAACTAATAATTCAATTTTAGCAGTTTTGGTAGGACCCTGGATAATACTAACTAGGAAAACAGATACCCATTAGTGTCCAAAACCAAGAATAAACATTGGGCTGATCTGTGTTGATCTCTATAGCTGATAAGTTGCACATGACTGAAATTCAATACAAAATCATATCCATAGAGTCCTCACTACACTTTGGACAATAAAGGTATGAAATAAATTAATAGTAAATTTTCAAACATTTTGTTCACTTTTTTGGCCAAACTTTTTTTAATTCTGGCCAAAATAAAATAAAATTTTAATTTGACCAAAATTTAGAAAGGTTTGGGCCAAAAAAAATAGTCAATTTTAATAAAAACATGTCTGGTTTAAGTAATTGCACCTCTGTTAGTATTATCCGGGCCTGTTTTGGTGCCATTCAAACCATTTTATTAAGAGAAATTGAATGGTACTAAAATTATTAAATTTGGTTTACTGGTCAACAATATAGTTTGATATTTATAAATTTTTTAAATATGATTTTTTTGTGATCTAGTAATTAAAACTTGTTAATTTTGTTACTATTTGATCCACCTTATTGAGACGAATCTAATGGTATCAAAATCATTGAGTTTGACTACTAGATCACAAGTTATTGCAGAATTTGATAAAATTTTTTAGGGTTGCAGATCTTTGCAGATTTGCACTACCGGTATATTTATTTTTTTGATATATTATTATTATATCTTTTTAGACTAGTGCTTAGTATTTTTTTTTAGATATATAGTAGCAGAAATTTAATGCTACATATGAAATAAAATATTAAATACTTAAATAAATTATATACTGTATATTAAATATTAATTTTTATGTTCAATTTGATTTACTTACAATCATGTGATTTTAATTACATAAGCTAGCTGATCATATTATATTAGTGGTTTAGTTAGTTAAGTTAGCTTAGATATGGCTACCTTAGCTGGCTTAAAATACTAGTAAAAAACCAATTAAATCTAATAATTTTTTTCAAGTTTTTTTGCTTAATTATAATGGGTACCGGTTAAAATCCTGACAACAAAATCCCAATAGACCATAATTCTAACAAAAAAATCCTGATTTATTTAAGTTAGGTTAGAATTAGGTGAGTGTCTAGATTAGAATTAGAGTAAACGCCTGGTTAAGTAGTAAAGTTGTTCAAGGAAAGCTTTTTTTGATTGTCAGGATTTTTAATTATCATGATTTTTTTGTTAGAATTATGACCTGTCAGGATTTTGTTTAACAGAATTTTGACCCAAACCTATTATAATAATTTGTTTAAAAGTTCTTTTTGAAAGTATATTAATATAAATAACTTAAGTAATATTTGTTAAATATATAAAAAAAGAATTAATTGATTTGTAATCGTAGGTTACAGAATAAATTTTATAACCGTAAATACTAAGATTAGGTGTAATGTAACTATCAAACCAAATTTTCTATAAAAATAAAACCATGCAATTAAGGTTAGAATTAGAGTAAGGCTTGGTGTAAGGTTTTTGGGTTAAAAAAGGCTTTAGTTATATTAAAATTTAGCAAGGAATTTTTTTGTTAAAAACCGAAAGGTAGTTTTATATGTAAAATTTTGATTTAGAAGCAATTTTTGGCAAAACAAATGTTTGTTTTGACTTTTTCAAATGTGCATCATTACACCTGATCTTAGAATTTGATTGGCTTGTTGGAATGGGTTACAGTAACCACAGTTACAAATTAATTAATCTATAAAAAAAATCTAAATAAAAGTTTAAAAAGTTATATAAAATAATTCAAGTGAAAGTTCAATAAGTTATATAAAAAATAATTTAAGCAAATTTTAAATAAGTAATATAAAAAGATAATTTAATTAAGGGTAATTATACTAATAACCTAAACCCCAAAGAGGTCTACATTAAGACAATTAATTTAATTCTAGACTCATATCTAACCAATCAAATTTAATCACATAACAAATATAAATTGAGCAGTAACTTGTCACTATGCCAACTCTATGATCGGCCAATCAAAGTTAGTCATGTGACTGATAGTTCAATTATCAAAAAAATTTAATTGCTAATTTACATAAGAAGAATAGTATTTTATAAGTACAAATTACTATTAAATTTATTATAATTATGAAATCTTTATTTTCTCCATAGCTAACTTTTTTTTTTACTATGTTAATGTACTAGATCTTCTAATTGAAAAATGTAGAAACTACAGTACTTTTTTATATATAATATAAAAAAATTTTTAAAATTGGTTTAGTAGATAAAAAGATATTAATATTTGGGGTCTTTGCTTTGAAAATAGCCTTACAGGGTTATGTAGATCTTATGAATAAAAATTAAAATTTCTAGTCATTCAATAATCCAATTTAAATAATATTTTTTTATTTCATAGAACTTACTAAGCTCTACAAAATAAAAAAAAGTTTATTTGAATTGGATTACTAAATAGCTTGAAATTTTAATTTTCATTTATAAAATCTACATAGTTCTATAAGGTCATTTTCAAAGCAAAGACCCCATCTTATTTTTTGTAACTATATAGAATTTTTATAAATATAGGGGAAAAAGATTTTATTCATATATAAAAAACATAGTAAATTATACTTTTATAATTTATAAAATTTTATCATTTATATGTGAATTGTAAATTAAATTTTTTTACTAGTAATAATAAAAAAATCCAAATTACATTATTTATTATATAAAATTTCATATTTATTTAATAAAAATTAAAAAAAAAAGTGTTATTATTTATTACCAGTGCGATGTATTGTTATCTTTTAATCAGTTATCAGGATATAGGATCGGGTGTAATGTGAAATTGAAGCGAAACAGCTTTTTTTTAAAAAAATTATTTCTAACTTAAAATTTTAACTATGAAACTACAATATTTTTTAGCAAAAAAATTATATATGAAATTTTGGGTTAGAAAAATTATTTAAACACCATCTCTACCAAACCCTAACCCTAACCTGACCACTATTTGTTTTGTTTTGATTAATGTTAAATCAAAATAAACAAAATGATTGGTCAATCAGGAGGTACCAATGCATTGCACAAGCAATAAAAGATAATTAGTAAAAAAAAAATCAAAAAATAAACAAAAAATAAAAAAATAATAAAAAAAATAAAATAACAATCTGTATTCAAACATATCCCAACCTACAAAGATATCAATAGAACCAAAAAAAACTGTACTATCTACAGCATCGTATTCAAGTCAGCACTAATAAAATTGTATTGTAATGCAATATTAATAGCCCAAACCCCAACAATGACTTGAACAACAACCCCAACAATGACTCCAACAATGGTACCAGTGACGATTTCAACACTGGAAAAAAATATTAAATAATATAAAAAACTATGATATTAAAAAAAATACGATTAAAAAAAAAAAAAATTCTGAACCTGTAACAAAATGATGACAAAATGAAAAACACCCACTGATGAAAGAATTCAAGACCTGTACAAATATAAAAAACACCCAATTTTGAATCTGACAAAAGAATACAAAATCTATGAAAAAAAAGAAAAGTATATTAATTAAGTTAATAAATATATATATAATATAAAAAAACAAGTAGGTGTGGTGACTTAAGGAAGTTGGTAAGTTGTTACCTTCCAAGTGGCAGGTTTAAAGTTCAAATCCTACTAGTGACACTTTAAAAAAATAGATATATGTTCTGGTAACTGCTTTTTATTAATCGCTTGAGTATATTATCTGTAGCCTTAGTACACTATTTTGAATGGGAGCTTTTAGACGTAGTTGTATATCATTATAGACAAACCCAAGAAACTAAAAAAACAGAAATCTATTTTGCAAGTCCTGAGTAAGAAGCTAGCAAAGATCTTTAATGGTGCTATCAAAAACCGGAGTATTGGAAACCGAAGCTAGAAAACTGAATAACTATGACCTCAGGGACAAGGTTCACCAATCTGGCCACTGAAGTTACACCAGAAAAAAAGGATCTACATTATAGAAGTAGGGACCAAGAGAAGAATAACCATAGTAGCACCTAATGCCAAGTAGATTAACTCTTTTGGGCCAACTAGATTGGAAGTCTGGGATGTATCGGTATAAGGACCAGTAGAATAGTGGAGATAGGTATTAGAATTGGAGCGAATCTTACAAGGGCAGAAGTAGATAACAGTAGCGGTTGCAGAGTACTCCTTAACTGCAAGTTGTTCATCTTGGTAAATGCATAAGTTACCGAAATATATGTAATATCTGTGTGGAACAGGAACTGCTCTATCAAGTTTTCTGCAAGGATAAATTAGTCCTAAGGAGAAATAATTGGTATCTGGGCCTGTTCTTGACTAACTAATATATCGAAGGGCTGTACTGGTAATACAAGTAGAATTGGCAGGCAAAGCTTGGACCAGAGGGTTTAAATAAGCAATCCTCTAGTTGGGTTGCAGGTATAGTAACTAGTGTAGAACCTTCAGGCAGACTATTTAAATTAGACAACCAAAAGTTGTATGTGTGGCTAGTTGTACTCTCATTCATGTAACAAATGTTGGAAGCCTGTAAAGGTTTCGAGATCTGCATACTTGAATAAAAAGACTTTTACCTATAGCAGGAACTTTAACATAAAAAAAATATATATATATAAAAAAACAAAAAAAGTGAAACCTTACCAGAGTCGCTTTATTGACAATTTGTTCAGTTAAAATTTTTGTTATAATAACTCCAAGTCTGTTTTGAGTACATGGTTGAGAGTCTCTACACAAGCCAAGCAAATAACAAGAAATAAACAAATACAATTATAAAAAAAAAAACCTCCCTAAACTAGAAATAGAACAATATAAGAAACACTCCCACTTCTGAATAAAACTGATAAAAGAATTTAAGACTTATAAAAAAAAAAGCTTGCTAATAAACATATTATTATATATATATATAAAAGAGAGAAACCTTACTGCAGTTGCTTTGTTGATAGTTTGTTCAGTTTAGTGATACTACTGAAATTGATTTTTGAAAAAGGTCTATTTTATCTTTATTAGAAAAAATTAAAATTTTTTATAAAGAAGAGTAAATAAAATTTATATAGATATATTCTTTATAATTTCATCTATACAAAAAAAGTATCATATAATTTTGTTTTTCAAGTAAAATAGATCAAAACAATTTCATCTTCAAATTTTAATTTTGGGTTTTAGAACCTGAAATAATTTTGTCCTTATGTATAGTTCGGTTTCAGAACTCCAAGAAACTACAACACCAATAACAACAACAATAACAACACGGGTGGCAATCAATTAATCAACAATGACTTTACCAACATAACATTTTACCGACAATTATTCACCAACTACTAACAGTTTATTTCACCGAAGTTTATTTCACTAACAATGTAATTCTGGTCATTGTCATTAGAGTCAGGACAGAATTAGATAGAATTAGAACTAAATTTAGTTGCATTTTGAAAAAAAACTTGTCAGTGAAATGAGCTTCGGTAAAACCAACTGTCGGTAAAATGAACTGTCGGTGAGTATTTGTCAGTGAAATATTATGTCAGTAAAGTGATTGTCAGTAAAATAATATGAACTCTAACAATACCATAACAACACCAATAACGATATCAATGATGAAACCAAATCTGAAAGGTGATAAGCTAAAAAAAAATTAGCAAGCAAGAAAGCAAAGCAAAACAACAAAATAACAAAAAAATTGATTTTTATGGTGCACAAAAAAAATTTATATATGATTGCCAATTACTAACTGATCATATAAGGGTCACTATTATATATAAAATTTGGGTCTAGAATAAAAAATAAAAAAAATTTTAATAAAACCTTTATGAGGTTTATATTATTAATATAAAACCTGGGTCTAGGTTAAAAATTTCTTTAATTAAATGTTTAGTAAATTATATAAAAAAGAATAATTTGTTTAATAAGTAATTTGAGCAGAGGTTTAGTAGACTGGTTTAGTAAGTAATTTGAGCAATAGTTTAGTAAGTACTATAATTTGAGCAAAGGTTAAGTAAGTAATTTGAGCAATAGTTCAGTAAGTAATTTGAGCAAAGAAAAAGATTTAATAAGTAATTTGAACAAAAGAAAAGTAATTTGAGTAAAGTTTCAATAAATTATATAAAAAAAATAATTTGTACAAAGGTTTAATAAAAAATTTGATACATAAATAAAATAATTCTAATATATATTTAAAAATGTGATATAGATATTTTATAATAGATCTGTACAGTCACCTCTCTCTAATCTGAATCTTTCTAAACTGAACACTATTAAACTCTTTTTAAACTGAACAAAATTTTTAGATCATTTGTAAATTTTATTATAAAGTTCAGATATAACCTTTAAAAGCTAAAACTTTTCCAAATTTTTACATAGTAAAAAAAAGCAGTCCTAGCAGTTCGGATTAGAGAGAGTTAACTGTATATCATATCCGCGGATTTTTGGAATTTATTATTAAAAATTCCAAAAATATTTAACAGTGAATAACTTTTGTTCCACTAGTCCGTTTTTGATGAAACAACAACCAAAATTTTTACATTGATGAGACGATTCTAATAGATCCAAAATCGTTAAAATCCAATTACTGGATCCAGAGATCGTTAATGATTTGTGTTACTTCAGATATTTAAGGATTGCAAAAAACCAAATTTTAAATACCTGAAGTAACACAAATCGTCAACGATCTCTGGATCCAGTAATTGGATTTTAGCGATTTGGGGTTCATTAGAACCGTCTCATCAATGTGAACATTTTGGTAGTTGTTTCATCAAAAATGGACCAGTGGAACAAAAGTTATTCGCTGTTAAAGATTTTTGGAATTTTTAATAGTAAATTCCAAAAATCCGCGGATATGTATATACATATTTATATATATATAGCACAGAAAACATTTGGACTCCAAAATTAAATTTTATTACTATATTATATATTAATTAGTCATTGTTAAACTAGTGTTAAACTAGAAAAAATTTTTTGAACCTCTAATCAGGACCCCAGATATCTAGTACAGAAGTTATACATTATGCATTTTAGCAAAAACCCCAAAATTTGAGAAGCAAAAAAACAGTTTTTGGCAAGTATCTTGGCATCAAGTAGTCCAACTTAAATGAACTTTTTTAAAAAAATGAAGCTTTCAGTGAGGTGCATTTAACAAAAAAAGTTTATTCAATTCTAATTACTAGACCAGAAGTTATTTAAATAAATATTATTTTGTTATTTTTAGCAAATTAAATCAAAATTGGTCAAAATCTAGTTATGATCTATATAAAAGATACCCAAGGTCCTCCCTGATCTGTACTGATAATATATCTAATCTATTTTTTCTACAGGCTAACCTATTTTTCCACTCTTATTAGATATAGAAATTTATTAAATGATGTATTATAACTTTGAGAATATTGATTATCTTAGTCAAAATCTATATTTACATATTAGTAGTCAAAATTTTTAAATTTTGGTATAGTTTGCCCAAATTTGTATAAATTATTGAAGACTAAAAAATTATCTACTAAACTGCATATTAATAATCTGATATAAAAACTAAAGATATTAAAATGCTTATATAAACTTTGCTCAAGCAGGTTCAAAGCACAAATTTTATAGTTTGCTCTTAAATTTTTTAAGCACTACTTAAAAACAAATATATTTTTAATGCTTTAGATCTGTTTAAAGCAATTATGCTTTAAATTTGCTCAAAAGCAAATATGCTTTAAGTCAGTTTGTTCAAAGTAGTAATGCCACCGAAATTGATTTTTGAAAAAGGCCTATTTCGTCTTTATTAGAGAAAATTAAAATTTTTTATAAGGAAGAGCAAATAAAATTTATATAATATGTTCCTTATAATTTTGTCTATTCAAAAAAAGCATCAAATAATTTCGTCTTTCAAGTAAAATAAGTTAAAAACAATTTCGTCTTCAAATTTTAATTTTGGGTTTTAGAACTCGAAATGCTTTTTACTAGCTTTATTTTTTAATGATTTAATAAATAAATTTTTGTTGCAATAGCTATAATACTATACCAAGTTAATTAATTAGTTCTTATAATCTAACTAGATCAAATTTTAAAAATTTTTAAAAATAGTTTTTATATGTTTTAATAATTTTCCAATAATTATGCGTTTAAAAAATCACAATTCTGTATATATATAATTTTGAATATCAAATACCAAATCAAAATCAAAATAACTATAATACTATTAATATCTAATCTTATACTAACTTAGAGTTTTATTTTAATTTTAATAAAACTTAGAATTATTATAGTGTTACAGTAGGGAGGCCTTCTTCTACTCTTTACTATAACAACGACACGGCTACAGGGATTCTTTATCGGTTTATAGTGGTGTCCAAGAGGTAGGTATAATTCCTTAGTCTGTAAGAAATTATACTCTTCTCTAAGGGCAGTTCGGTAGAGTATTCAATAAGGAATTATCAATTTTACTATTACTTGATAATAAACTTGGTGTTATTCAGATAAACAGTTTCTTTATTAATAATCTAAGATAGGGCTATCCTTAGGTTTTGTCTCTAAGAAATTCCAGTACAAGATGTATAATAAATATAAGAGAAGTGGGGTGTCTTGGTCTAGTTTGACTAAGGGAAATTCTGTATCTTTAAATACATTTTAGAATAAGCGTTATAAGTGTTGATTTACAATGATAAACACTATAATCTACAAGAGCAACATAAGCGTTATAAACGGTATATGCATTATAAGCGGTATAAGCGCTATAAGCGTCATAAGCGGTATAAGCACTATAAGCGTCATAAGTATTATAAGCGGTATAAGCGCTATAAGCGTTATAAGCGTGATAATCGTTATAAACGTTATAATCGTTATAAGCGTTATAATCGGTATAAGTGTTATAAGCGGTATTAACTATTCTAACTTCTTAAGATAATAATATAATACAATATAATAATAAAATATAATAATAAAAAATGAAATAATAAAATAATAAGATAATATAATAAACTATCGTTCTATAACATTTCCATTCCCTTAAGAAAATTTACTCCATAAATTCCTTCTCTAATTCTTCCAATAGAGCGGTATAAACTTCATCTTTTAATTTAGTTACTTGGGTCACAAAAAGGTAATTGGTTTGGTACATTAAGTCCTTGGGACAAATTGTGAAGATTTTTCTAATTCTCTGGGCTTCTTTCCAGATGTCTTGAGTTTTCTGGTCTCCTTTTACCTTTCGAATTTGTTCTCTAATTTGATCTCTATGTTCGGTCTGTTTCTCTATTATTGTTCCTAAATAATAATGGGCTTCAATGGCCTGTTTTTGTTCTCTGCGAGATTGTTTAAATTTAGGTAAGTCTTGCAGGATTTTATCAACCTGTGCGGTCCATGTTTCTCGAAGGAAAGGATTTGTTCGAGTGGTCTTTTGAGGGTTAAGAGTCTGGGTCAAGTCTTTTAGCAATGGAGTTATCGCTTTAGGTTTCTCAATCGGGTTTTCAGATAAGAGGGCTTCTATGTTTTCATCAAATGGTCGCAGTAATTCATTAAGTTCGACAAGGGGTTTTGTTTCTTCCTTTGGGGTAATATCAATTACTTGTTCTGGATTTTGGTCATCCCATAGGATTACATTTTGACTAAAAATTCCTAAATTGTATTGGGCAGCAGAGTCTTGTCTCCAAATAGAAAGAAAGTTTCAAAGAGCGAGTATAGTATTGGGTTATAGAGTGGTAGATTCCATTTTAGGGGTTTTAATAATATTTTAGGGAAATTTCAATCGGAGTGTAGAATTATATAAATGTTAGTGTAATACGAAGATTTTCATGGGGCCGTGTACAAAGTTTGACACAAATGTCACTCCCTTTCACAATAAATTTATTCCAGAAATTTCTAATTTTCAATTACAATTATAGGTTCCCATGTCTGTTTCTCGTAATATTTAGCAAGTCTATCACTATTATAATATTTCTGTAAGGTTTTTTCTTTCATATCTCGAAGTTTATAAGTACTATTGTTCAATTTCACTTGAATTATAAAGAGTCCAATTCTTTTATCCTCAAATTTAGCAGAGCGAGACATTTCTATTTCTTTTCGTTGTATCCATACTTTTTCTCCAATTTCAAAGGTTTCTTCTTTCACCTTTTTATCGAAGTACTTTTTCTGTTTTTCTTGTGATTTTCTAGTATTTTCTCGGGCTTCTTCTTGTATGGTTGGTAATTTGTCTATTAATTCGTAAGCTCGTTGTAATATACTGTCTTGTATATTAATTTCTGTATTCTCAATTACTTTAGGATATACAGGAATAAGTGCTTCTATGGGTAGCGTGGCTTGTCTACCATAAACTAACTGGAATGAAGTGTATCCAGTAGTAGCATGTCTCTTTGTTCGATAAGCTAAGAGAACAGCAGGTATGTGTAAATCCCAATCATCTAATTCTTTTACTTTTGCGAGAGATTCACATAATGTTCGATTAAGTTTTTCAACCATTCCATTTGTCTGTGGGTGGTATGGTGAAGAGAATTTATGATTGATGAGAAACTTTTCACATAGAATCCGTATAGTTTCGCTAATAAAGTTTCTTCCTTGGTCAGAAAGTATAATCTTTGGGGTTCCGTGTCTACAGATAATTTCTTCAAAAATAAATTGTGCGAGAGTATTGGCTCCAGCATCAGGGACAGCTTTGGCTTCTGGCCATCTTGTTAGATAGTCGGTAGCAACAATGATGTAACGATTAGTTTGAGCAGTTATGGGTAAGGGTCCGACAAGGTCAATTCCAATCCTTTCAAAAGCACGTCCTATTTGGATAGGATGGAGAGGTTCTTTTCTGCGTCCTTTAAGTCTCTTTTGGCATGTTTCACAAGTCTTTACATATTCTTGGACGTCTCGATACATTTGATCCCAATAATATCGTTCAGCTATTTTATAGTACATAGCATCGGTTCCCAAATGTCCAGCAGTAGGGTGTTTATGCATCATGTATAGGATCGGTTCTACTTCTGTCCATTTAATAACTCGAAAGGGGTGTTCTGGATCTTTTCGGTTCTTCTTGTATAAGAGGTTATGTCTAATTTCAAAATATCTAGCCTGGTTAATTAGTTGTTTCTTTTCATAGTCTGTAAATTCGTCTGGTAACTTGTCTGATTCTAGGTAATCATAAAGTTGGTTATATTGGTTTAAATTCATGATTTAGATGATTTAATTGTCTGGGTCGGTAGGCGTGATAGAGCATTAACATTAGAGTGGATTCTTCCAGGTTTGTGAAAGATTTCAAAGTTATAAGGTTGGAGTTTAAGAATCCATCTTCTAATTCTTCATTTAGGTTCAGCAGTACGTAGCTATTTCAATGCTGAATGGTCTGTACTGTAACTAGGATGAACTTGGTAGCACCTAAATATTTATGAAAGTGTTCGATTGCCCATACTACAGCAGCACATTCTAGTTCAGTTGTGCCATAGTTTACTTCTTTTTTTCGTAGACTTTTGCTTGCATAGGCAATGGGGTGTTCTTTATGGTTTTGGTCTAATTGGCTGAGAGTAGCACCAAATCCATAGTAAGAAGCATCGGTGGCCAAGATAAAGGTCTTTCTGAAATTAGGGTAGGCTAATATAGGGGCAGCAGTAAGTCAGTCTTTTAGTTCATTAAAAGCTTCCTGTTGAATATGGGTCCATCGATATGGTTCATCTTTTTGTAACAATCGATTTAAGGGTTTAGCAATAGCAGAGAAGTTTTGGATAAATTGTCTATAGTATCCAGCTAATCCCAAGAATGAGCAAAGTTGGGTTATATTCTGCGGTGGTTGGATCTTTTGTACAGATTCAATTTTAGTAGAATCAGGGGCTATTCCACTAGGTGCAATTATATGGCCTAAGAAGGGTAATCTTTGCATCCAAAAGTTACATTTCTCGATATTAAGTCGAAAACCAGCTTGTTTGATTCTGCGAAACACTTTATTCAAGTGCTTCAGGTGGTCATCGAATGTTCAAGAATATACTATAGTATCATCCAAGTATACTACTACAATTTTCCAAGCAATCCCTTCATAAACTCGGTCCATTAGTCTTTGGAATGTAGCAGAGGCATTACAAAGTCCAAAAGGCATCACATTGAACTCTTAAGTTCCATAGCGAGTTACAAAAGCAGTCTTTTCTTTATTACAAGGGTGCATAGCTACTTGCCAATATCCATTTGCAAGGTCCAAAGTGGAAAACCAATGCGATCCAGCAAGAGTATTTAACATTTCATCAATACGAAGTAGAGGGTATGCATCCTTTTTAGTAACATTGTTAAGTTTTCGGTAGTCTACACAGAAGCGTAATTTGCCATTTTTCTTCTTGACTAGAACAACAGGGGAAGTCCAGGAACTATTCGAAGGTCGGATAAGTTTATGTTTCATCATTCGTTGGATTTCCTCTTTAATAAATGTCTGTTCACTTGGAGGTATAGAATAGGGTCTAGAGCGAATGGGTGGTACATCTTCTGTAAAAATACGATGAGAAACTAAGTCAGTCCTTCCTAATTCATCAATGTCTGTTGCGAAAATGTCTGCAAATTTCTCAAGTAAGTGTCTAAATTTAAGTCCTTGATCTGCAGCAAGAGGACCTGTGTTTAATGAAGTAGTTGGGGTCAACGTATATTCCTCATAGGGGATAAGGGTGTCTATACTATATACAGGGGTAGGTACTAAATTTATAGGGTGTTCAGGGGGTTTAAGGGGTCTGTTAATACAGTTGTCTGAGTCAACAGGTAGTTTGCCATCATGCCTAGGATTATCTAAAAATTTGTATTTGCGAACAGGGTAGCAAGGGTTTCAGTTCTTTGTTGTAGGTACTGGGTGTCTTGGTGAATAAGGCGAAGTAATTGTTGATTAAAGTTTTCAAGTTTTTGGACTTGTTGTTGAAGTTGTTCAATGGTCTGGTTCTGTTGGACAACTTGTTGTTGTAATGTTTCAAAAACTTCGATAGTGACAGTATTTTGATCACTTTGAATAGGTTCTATATATATAACTTCTGGTTCTGGTTCGAATATTGGTGGTGGTGGAGGTACACATTCTGTACAGTATCCATCATGTTCATCAAGTTCTTCCTGGTGCTTAACATGAAGACATTTCTTGCAGAGGTCAATAGGGGTGTCTGAGAAGTTTCTTCTAAGATTAGCGAGAGCAGTTTCTTTACAGAATTCAGGATGGCTAGTGTCGAAGGAAATTTCAAGGGTCTGTTGTAATTGAAATTCTTCATTCTCTTCTAATATGCCATGTTCAGCACGAAGTACTAATTGCATTTCTTCCTGACTCCAAGGTTGGTTAATACGATCAGTCATTAAAGGTTCTAAGGCTTCAGTCAGGCTTTGGTCCAATTCTTGTAAGAAAATCTTTGCAAGTCGGAAGATACGGGTCTGGTTCATTTCATACTGAGATCCAGCACTCCTGTTGGACTCGGTATAATGTCTGATTCTGGTCCACAAATTATAATTTGCATTGTAGAGAACATCCTGTTCTGCTTTATAAGCATAGAGGTGTTCAAGGTCACAAAACCAAAGGGCTTGTTCTAGGCTTTCTAGATTATTCATCTTAGAGGTAGGTCTAGTTTCTCCACAGATTTTACATTGGACAAGGGTTCCACATTCTTCTCCGTGGCTATAATAATATATACGTTGAGGGTCATCAAGAGGGAGTTCATAATAATAGTCAGAGACACATCCTCGGCAAACAAACTGATTGTTAAGAACTTGTAGGTCTTCTGGTCTATTTGGTTTCTTGTAGTGACAGCAGTGGTGAGTACGCCTTGTACTAAAGTTATACATTCGACGGGCTTCAATATCATCCGGATTACATCCACATTGGCAAATTCGGTTCTGTTCCTTAAGGGCTCCAAAAGAACAGTCAACGGCAATATGTCCAGTTGCTCTACAGGTATGACAAATATTTTCAGGGCAGTTTCGGTACAAATGGTCATTACCATTGCAGGTACGGCAAGAGGTCCGCTTTGGTACTTGTTGTGGGCAGTGGACAGCAATATGTCCATCCTGTCGACAGCGATTACAACGGTTGGTAGGGCAGTTGGCAAAGAGATGTTCAGGTGAGCCACAATTGCCACATACACGAGAGTTAGGAGGGGCACGCTTTCTATGTCTAGGCTGGTGGATAATCCATGGGTTGGTATCATCATCAGAGGTAGGGGTAATGTCTGGTTCATGGGTGGTGATAAAAGCATAAGCTTCTTGAGGGACTAAGTATTCCTGTTCATAAGTGTCTAATTCAGCAGGGTCGGTAACAGTAGGTTGTGAGGGTAATGGTTGGTTACTTTCATAGGAAGTAGGAACGGTATGTTTCTTGTTTTTCCACTTAAAAGAGTAGCATCCATTTTTCCAATTGTAACTGGCTTCAACTTTCTTTGACCAGTCATTTCCAAGCAATAATGAGTAAGAGGTGGCAGGGACTACTTCAACGGTAATAGGAATAATAGCACCATCTATTTCTATAGGTAAGTCTCGAATAATTCCCAAAGGACGAGAAGGGGTTCCAGTAGCAGGTATGATAAGGCTAAGAGAGGCTTGTTCTATTTTTAATCCTAGATCTTGGACTAATTGGTGTGCGATCATGCTAATAGAGGCTCCACTGTCAATAATAGCTTCTTGTGGTTTTTGATTGATTTTAACATTACATTTGACAGGTGTAGTATAAGCAGATGTCTGGATCAAATTAGCAGTTTTAGCTTCTTCGTACAAGTAAGAAGATAGTGCAGTACGAACAGAAGGGTTGTCTAGGAACGTTTCCCATTTTTGTGGACTAAGAGGTGAGTTGGTAGTGGTAGTGGTAGAAGGAGTTCCATCAAGATAGTTAACATTTCTGTAGTAGGGTGAGGGGGTTCGGTTGCTAGGTCTCCAAGAAGAAGATCGGTCTCGACTTCTAGATCGGTAGTCATCTCGATCATTACGATTATTTCTATTTCTAGAGCGGCTTCGGTCTCTATTGTAATAATCTCGGTCTCTATTATCTTGACTTCTAAATCTGTTTCTATAAGAGTCACGTCGATAGTTGTTATTATTGGACTGTCTGTTTCTTCCTCGTTCATTACTTTGATTCTTCTTTTTAAGACGACAATGTGCAATAAAGTGTCCGGTTCGACCACAATAATGGCAGGTAGGAGGTTGTTTAATCGGATTGGCTTGTTTAGGGGAATCAGCATAGTTTACCGAGAGGTTAGCAGGTGGTTGCTTCTGCGCGAGGTTAATACTAAGTTGAGCGATTTGTTCAGTTAGTTGTTTAATGGCTTGGTCTGTATCGGTATTAGGAGAAGCCATAAGTTTTCCAGTTTCCCATTTACGAGCAGTTTTCATAGCAGCATCAAGATCAGCAGGTTCAGAGGCTTGTACATTTATAGCAAACTCAGGACGAAGGCCTTGGATAAAGAGTTGGATTACAAAGGCATCAGGGAAGTCATCGTCAGGGTCAACACGTCGCTTCAGTTTTCTGAACCGGTTAATATAGTCATCAACTGAGTTGGCACCTTGTTTGACATCAAAAAGTTGCTTTTGCCACATAACTTTTTGTTTTGGGGTAACAAATCGGTCTAGAAACAGGTGTTTAAAACTAGTATCTTGGTTATCCTTATCACTAAAAACAGTGGGCTTAGTGGTAAGGGAGGAAAACCAGTCTAAGGCAATTCCTTTCAAGTAGACAGGGACAAGTTCTAATTTCCGGGCAGCATTCCATCGGTTAGCAACGGCAGCACGCTTGAATTCTGAATACCATTCGAGTGGGTCTTGGGTTCCATCTCCATTAAAGAAATTAACAGGAAGAAGATTCCTTTCAACTCCTCCATGGACAAACGCAGCAGCTAAGGTATTAATAGCAGTAGCAGCATCAGCAATCGCTCGTTCAGCCATAATGGGAGGTGAGTTGTCTACAGGTGAGGTTAGGGAAGGTTCTTGGTCTTCTTCACTAGTTTCTTCAGTAGTATCTGGTAAAAGTCTATCTAAATTAAAAGTAGAGGTAGTTTCAAAGAAATTTTCAAGGTCTATATCTTGTTGATTAGGTGCTAAAACTGTAGGACTTGCAGGTAGGCTAGTATGTTGGAACGAAGGGGTGTGAGAGCTAAGATCACTATTATGTTCACTATAAGGGAGTAGGTTAAAACCAAGAGGAGTAGAGGGGCGATCCTCAGGGGTAGTAAGAAGAGGTACAGTGTTAAAAGTAGGGCTAGATCCTTCGATAATAGAATATCCTAAGTCCGGATATCGAGGGTTATAGTTTTCAGTATCGGTGTCTAAGTATGGGTCAAAAGTAGTATAGTCCGCAAAATCAAGAGGAGGTAAAGTTGTTCGATGGGTAAAGCGTTAAATAATAGCAAGAGCAATTTCTCTTGGGTTGTCAAGTTCTATTTGATATCGGCAGCTAAAAATAATATCTCGAATACAAGCACAGATAGTAGCAGGGTCTCTAGTAGCAGTCAGGCGAATAAAGTTTCCAATAGTTTGAGAGGTATAGGAATCAGCAGAGTAGGTACCAGAATACCAATACCAAAATCTTCCAAAAGGTGTTTGAGCAAAAACTCGACCACTAGTGCGAGGGGGAGGATAACACTCTTGACAAGAAAGATCAGGAGCATGTAGTTGGAGAGAGTGAAATGGAAGAGCAGAGTTTTGATGATGTTCTACTAGGTGGTTTCTAATATATCGATTATATAATTCGTTAATATTAGTAGTCATATGCCTTATGACTCCTGACTAAATCTCAAAATAATTAATTGTTAGTAATATCTTGTTAGTAAGTTTAGTTAAATAGATAGAATCCTTGGGCAAAGAGTCTTCCAGAATAAACAGCAACAGCAAATGTTATAAGAAATAAACAGCAATTAAAATAAATAGAGTCCTTGGGCAAAGAGTCTTCCAGGACGAACGGCAGCAGCAATAGGTTTTATAGAGTCCGTGGGCAAAGAGACTTCCAGGACGAACAGCAGCAGCTAGAGTTGTAGAAGTTTCCAAATATTTTTAATAATATTCAAATGTTTTAAATGTATTCCGCCAGAAGGCACCAAATGTTATACAGTAGTAAGGAGTAGAAGAAGGCCTCCCTACTGTAACAATAGTCAAGACAGGACCCTGAATAATCTATATAAGGTCATATTTGAAAAATTGCTAATGAAGGTACTTTTTTTAAAAAAGGTTATATTTGAAAATTAAATATTGGATAAAAAAATTATATTTGAAAACAACTAATAGGCAAAAAAGATATATTTAAAAGAATGCTAATAAAGATAATTTATATAAATTTTATATTTAAAATGTGCTAATGAAAAATCCGGGCCATAATAGTAACCCAGCAAGTAATAAATACAAAAATTGAAAAGAAAAAATATCATACAAAAATCAGAAAAATACAAAAATTGGATAAAATGCAAAAATTGGAAAAAATAGTATAAAATTTTTTTAAGTTTTTTTTTATATTTTGTACTATATATATTTATAATCTATAGCAGATTATGTATCAGATGGGCATAAAAAATTTTTATAAATTTTTTTTTTTTTTTTAGAGAACATTAATTTGTTTTTTTTTAGAAAACATTATATTTTAAAAAAAGATAAACTTGGGTAAAAGTGTTATATGATGTTTAAAATATAGCTTATATATACCAATATAAAAGTGCTAAGGGGCGTGCCATTTATTACATAATATTTTTTACTTAGTAGCCACCTCTACCTATGTATGGTGTGATCATTTTATCTAATTCTAATTGATTAATATAATATATAGACATGATCACTACCTCTGACTATATATCTATGGTAAAAATTACGTAATAAATGGCATGCCCCTAACCAAAAAAAATTTACTATAATGCTCAAATATAAGCTCACATAGATTATTCGGGGTCCTGTCAAGACAATATTTATATATAGAATTTTAATTTTCTAAAATTATAATTAGATGATGCAAAAAAATTTTTTATAATCTGCAGATCAATAGCATAATAGTTGCACTTCAAGATTATTAATTGTTCTAATTATAAAGTTACTAGTTTAAGCCCTACTAGAGAACAAATTAACTATACAAGATTATGAGACAGATAAGCTAAACTAGGATGCTAGGACTGCAATTGGCTCAGCTACTTCAAAAATGTATATAGAAAGTTCATAAGAAGTAAATTAGAAGAAATGAATACCTCTAGTGGAAATCCAGTTGAATTACAGGTTGAATACTTCTAGTAAAATTCTAGTTAAAAGAAAATTAGGTTAATTCTGGTTAAAACCTCTAGTTGTAAAAGGTTTTTCAGATTTAATCCAGTTGTGAACAATCTAGTAGTATGTTATACCAACTTAATGAAGAAAAAGACCACAGAATCTAAGCTTAAAAAGACCTGCTTTTACCTAAAACAGAAAGATAACTGATGAAAAAACTTTGAGAAGGTTTGAACAGAAAAGAACATACTGTCACTAGCCAGTATAGAATACCAGAGGAGCCAATTATATCAAGGTCCTCTATGATAAAGTTCAATAGAAAACAAAGTAATTTTGTTTCTCTCTGAGATGAAATTTCTAGTAATTAAAATGGGTCAGAAGCTGATAACACTGTCTGACAGGTATAGTAAAAATAGAATGGTTCGCCAAACTGAGTATGGAATTAGGAAGGTATAGACGGTCTACAGATTACTAGAATAAATTAGGATATAGACTATATAATAAAAAATATAGGGGCCCTCTGGTTCTCATGACCAATAAAAATTGAAAATAAAAAGTGCGCCAATCACGCCCTGATAGCAATAAGCTGGAAGGTTAAAAAAAAATTTTTTTATTTAATTTCTAAAAATTTGTAGAATTCAAATAAAAAAATTTCACTTTAGATAGTTATTGAAATATTTTTATTTAAATTTTTAAAATTCAAAATTGTCTATTAAAGCAGCAATAGTATCAAATTTTCTTAAAACTTTGAATGAATATTTTTTTACATTGGAGATTAATAAATATCGAGGTTGCTATATCGCAGATTAATATGATTGGCCAATTAGTTACAGGATTTTGTATAACAAAATGAACAAAAAATTGGAAAAAATTACAAAAAAAATCAAAAATTTTAAATAACTTGAAATTTCATTAATAAACTAGTCTTAGGCTTCTAATTAAAAATTTTTAGTGCTTAATTTTGCATATATATATGCACTCTCTAACCTAATATTAATACTAGCTTGGACTCTAACCCTAACTAATAATCATTTTAATTTTTTTTAAATATTAACCTGCGATATCACAACCTGCTAAATTTATCAAAATCCTTTACAATCACCTTACTAAAATCAATAAACTTTTTTTTATTTTAATTCTATAAACTATACAATTAAAATAAAAAAAAAAATAATAATAAAAATTGCAATACAAATACAAATTTATTTGAGTAAGAAAAGAACCTCTTAATTAAAGTCAGTCAGATAAGATAAAACAGAACAAAGATCACTAGTATAATTAAATAGAAACAATATCTAAAAAAAAATAGAACCCTAGACATTTCTCATATGGCATAACTGGATTTTGACCAATTTTGATCTAATTTGCTAAAAATAACAAAACTATACTTACTTAAATAACTTCTAATCCAGTAATTAGAATTGAATAAATTTTTTTATTAGATGCACCTTATTGAAAGCTTTATTTTAAAAAAAAGTTCATTAAAATTGGACTACTAAATACCAGGTTAATTGACAAAAACTATTTTTTTTTTTTCTCAAATTTCAGAGTTTTTGCTAAAAAAATAAAGTATAATTTCTATACTAAATGCCTAAGGTCTTAAGAAAATACTCAAAAATATCTTCTATACCAGAAGTCTTCAAAGCCCTATTTATAGTTGTGTTCAGCAGTAGCTACTATATTGAACCTGCTATGGATATACTATATGATTTACAGAACATCCTTAAATTTATTCAAGATAGTGTAGTGATAAATATACTTCAAGAAGCTAACTTTCTCCTACTAAAAAAAAGCAAAAACTACTACAACTTTGGCATTAGATATCAAAACTTGTTACTATATAATAAATTGTAGGCAATTTGGCTTAACCCTATCAAAATCTAATATAATGTTAGGGGCTTCCAGAAATTAACTAATTTTTTTTACTCTAGGCCCACCTCACCCCTACTCCACCTACCCCTACCTGATACCCAATCAGCCAATCAGATTTTATAATTATTATAAAGTTAGATATAATATTTAATAGTAAATAACTTTTGATCTACTGGGCCAATTTCGATGATTTAACTACCAAAATGATCCTCACAATGAGAGGATTCTAGCAAGCCCAAAATCATTAAAATCTAATCACTGGATCCTAAGATCAAAATAGATTTGTGTTACTATAAAAGTTTTATAATTTATTAAAAAATTATAAACTATTTATAGTAACACAAATTTATTCTGACCTCTGGATCCTGTAATTGGATTTTTATGATTTTGGGCTTGCTAGAATTCTCTCATTGAGCTGATCTTTTGGTAGTTAAATCATTGAAATTGGCATAGTAAATCAAAAGTTAGGGAAGTGCAGTAAATTACGTGATTAGGGTTGACATAGGTCCTAACCCCCCTAGTGATAGGACTATTGACCAATCAAATTTTAGTATATTTAAAAAAAATTCAAAAACATCTTTGACCTGAAAATAAGTTACCCATAATCGACAAAAGTCGCTATATAGAGTAAAGTCTAAATTTTACTAAGCAAATCGAAAAAAATCGATTAAGTAACCTTATTCAGCAGATCAAATACACTTA
>QKWP01001524.1:49637-63515 GCA_003550325.1 Gigaspora rosea
AATTGTTAATAACTTTTGATCTACTGGGCCAATTTCGATGTTTTAACTACCAAAAATTCTAGCAGGCCTAAAATCATAAAAATCCAATCACATGATCCAGAGATCAGATAAATTTGTATTACCATAAATGGTTTATAATTCTTTAATAAATTATAAAACTTTATAGTAATACAAATTTATTTCGATCTTAGGATCCAGTAATTAGATTTTAATGATTTTGGACTTGCTAGAATCCTCTTATTGAGCTGATCATTTTGGTAGTTGAATTATCGAAATTGGCCCAGTAGATCAAAAGTTATTAACAATTGAAAATTAATTTTTAATTGTTAATAACTTTTAATCTACTGGGCCAATTTCAATTATTTAACTAACAAAATGATCAGCTTAATGAGAGGATTCTAGCAAGCCCAAAATTATAAAAATCCAATCACAAGTTCCAGAGATCAGAATAAATTTGTGTTACTATAAATGGTTTATAATTTTTTAATAAATTATAAAACTTTTATAGTAATATATATCTATTCTGATCTTAGGATCAATGCTTAGATTTTAATGACTTTGGCTTGCTAGAATCATCTCATTGAGAGGATCATTTTGGTAGTTAAATTATTAAATTTGATCCAGTAAATTAAAAGTTATTAATTATCAAATATTGTTAATAAATCTATAATTTTGGTCAAAAATAATTTTGTAACTTTGGCCAGAATTAGAAAATTTTGGAATTATACCTGATACTTCAGCTGACCCACTCACCCCCTGAAATCAGCTGATTTCTGGAAGCCCCCTTATTAACAATTGAAAACATATCAGCCGATTTATGGAATTGGACCTTAAATTAGTTCCCAAAATATTCAATGATCTGCAAAAAGTCACATGTTGATTGGATGTAAATAAAAAATATACCCCAAAATCACATGTTAAATTTGTTGTCTCTTCTAGAAAATATAATAAAACCCATGCGTTTTTTTAGAAAAATTCGAATTTAATAAAAAGTAAGTGAAGTTAATTTTAAATTAAAAATTTTTTTTTAAATTTTTTAAACATTTAAACTTTACAAAGTTTAACTTTTTAGTTTGTTTAAATCTCACGATGCGCACTTGCTTTTGTTTAGATCTTGCGGCACATATTTAGTTTTGTTTAGATCTTGCGATATACTTATATTTAGTTGGTATTTAGCTTGGGTTTTGTGATATATATTTAGCATAAATTTATAGTATATATATTTATATGGGTTTCGCAATACATATTTAGCTTGGATTTCAAAATATACTTTAATTTGGGTTTGCGCTACATATTTTAATTCCGGGCTATTGTATATAAAAATAAATACTGGACACGATGGGTTTTGTTATTATATAATTACTTTGTAATAATATAATAATTTTCTATTTTCTATTTTTACAAATGTATTGTAACATTAATTATATTAGTTTGTATAAAAAAAATAAATAAATAAAGCTTTCAGATGTTTAATTTTAAATAAATCTTTTAAAAAATTATTATTAAAAATTTGTATAGCAAAGAAAAAAATTTTGCAGATATGCGAAAATTTTTAAAACATACAAATTTCTGCAGATTTTAAGACCAGGGAATTTTTCTAGTTACATAAGCCCATATCGACCAAAAAATTGTAAAAACAATTTTATATTTATTTTTAATAATATTTATTAAATGGGAATAGAAATTTGTTGCACCTGCGACATGTCGCACCCCCGATTCGGCCAATCAAATCGCACGATTTTGTAAGCAAAAAAATTTATTTTTTAAAAATTCAAAATTTTACTAGTAAAATGTAAAAATAAATAAGCGATATTAAAACATATAATGTAAAATTTTATTCTGAATAACTTTTTCTAAGTCATAAAGATAGATTATCTTAGTAAAAAAAACGTTTTATAAGAAAAATCAAAAATTTCGAACATTAGTACATATAAAACTTTTTTTTTACTAATACAGTCCGGGAATATACCAAATTTGAAATTGAGTTCTAGATTTGAAAATCCGAGTTCTAGAATGATCTACGAAATTTGATTGGCTATGTCACGCTCTTTTTACGCCCTTTTTTCTTGAGGGTTTCACAAGTTTTATACTATTACTTGCTACTAAACGATATACAAATAGTTAGTATAAAACGTCTACTTTCGATCATCCCAATTAATCCCGTGTTATAAGCTGATTTGAAAAAAGTAAGTGAGACCTTAAGATCAGGGATTTCTTGGTGCACTTGTTAGTTGCAATAAAGGATCTTGTTAACTAAACGAGCTAAACATTTTTTTTTTAGTGTCTAAAAGTTACCAAAAACAAAAAGCGCGGGATCTTAGTTGCATTTTCAAAGAATTAGTTGAAAGTTATAAAGATTTTGGATTAAGCCCTTGTGAAACGGAAGAACGAAAGTATTGGAATGCAAGTGGCCCGAAAGCAGCTGAGAAACTTTTACTTTTTCAAACTTACATTCTCGAGCTTGCTAATTATCCTTTAGAATCGCATTCACTTTGTCAAACACATTATAATCAAATCGTCTCATCTAATCTTTTTTATGAACATCTTTCAAGTTTAGTTCAGGAAACCCAACTCGGCACTACCATGGATACTCAGACCACTAGTTATACTGACCTAGCAGATGAGCTTAACAGAACTAAAAAGCTTTTGGAAAGTGCTCAAAAAGAAAATATGGAACTTTGTATCAGAATTGAGCGGAATTGGCAATATTTAGAAGAGCAAGTGAATGAAGCAGAAGAATTAAAAAAACAATTGCAACAGACCCATAAAGAAGTGGATGTGTTCCGATATTTATATGAAGACCAGTTTGAAAAAAATAGAACTCTTACTGAACAGTGGAATTCAAGGTTTTCCACTCGACAAAAACGTATCGATGCGATTATTGAGATAGCGAATGCAGAACGTAAGGCACTATTTGATGATATCGGTAAGTTTATTACCATATTACTAATTTCGTGTATTGGCTTCTTATATTCATTATTCTTTACTAATATTTTTTATAGATTTATTAATCCATAACAACAATAGGTTATCTTTAGAAAGTCTTATGAAATATAGTTCACGTGAATGGCCCACTAGACGTAACCAGGTTGTTGTTAAATTCATTGAAGCTTTAGTTCAAAATAATCAAACTAATGATATTTCAAGCCAAGAAAAACTTTTTAAGATAGTTGTTGCGGTTGATTCTATATACGGGGCTCGGCATGGAAAATACGTGTTAGAAATTCAACTTGCCGCCTCAGCAATAAAATACTCAATCGCACGGTCAAAGATGGTTATTGATATTGATAACCATATTACAAGCTCGGGAAGCTATCATCGATTCCAAAAATGGCTAGAAGAATTGTCAAGGCACGAAGAACCACTGCCTAGAGGTCTTTTATTTCTTGCATTTGATAACGAACAAAGAGGTCAAAAGAATTATCTTGACCGAGGGTTTAATACCGTTATTTTTTATATTGTTACTAGTTTTGTTGCTTTCAATATGGCATCACAAAACAAAACTCAGCATACTAACTTACCCTGGATGTATAATTCCCTTAACAGGTCACAATATGAAGAAATTTTTGACATCAGCCCCGAAATGCAAGAAGTCATCAATGAAGAACTATATGCATATCTTGCCGATGTTCTCACATTGTTGTCTAAAGAAAAATTGTCTTCTACTAATACTATCGATTCTCTTGTAGCGTCCATGCCAATTAATGCTTCCAGAATAAAATCATGTTCCGGATGCAATCTGCAAGATATTGAGAATCGGAAAAGGCTATGTCCAAGATGCGGGATGCAACTACAATCATTAACAGAAATTCAAAAAGAGAAAACAAAGTACTATACGTGCTCCTAAGATCAGTTTTACTTAGCAAGCTGCAGACCTGGGTGTTAATGTTCCTGAGATTTATATTCCTGATCCAGTTAACATTAATCCAAATTCGGTTGCAAATGTTGAGAAAATTCTTTCACATATAGAGGTAATATCAGGTATTAAGGATGGAGTTCGTAAGTGGGTGGCAGTAACTTGCGATGGTGTTCCATATCGTTATGCCGTCAAGTTGAAGGAAAAGTTTTCCTGGTTGGTTCTTATACTAGGGCAATTGCACGAAGAAATGAATATGCTTCGTGCATATGTAGAATTAAATTGGTAAATTAGTTATATTGTAGTTTTATATTTGCTTTTACTTATAAATTTTTTTTTATCTTGTATAGGGAAATCGATCTAAAACGATTTGCGATAAGTCAAGGCTATCGGACTGAAAATCAGCTCTCTTACTTTAAGAAATGTGCTGATCATCATAAATCTTGGGACTCGATTTGTAATATATATCGACAGGCAATGGCGATGGAACTTTTATGGCCATACGTGAAAAACCATATTGAACCATCCGTTGAAGAATATCTTGCCTGGGTTAAAAAACAGCAAGATCCTCTTTATCAGATAAAATATGAGCAGATATGTTTTTATTACAGTAGTATTATTCGATATATTTTGATGAAAACTACATAATATTAATTTTTTTTATAAAACATTTGTTTACCTTCAGTCGATAACTAATTATCGAAAGCAGTAAGAACTAACAATCCATTTCTAAAAAGGGCTGCGAGAAGAACATTTTCTCCCATCTGGTCTGCAAGATGTCACCCCATCTATCGGTTAATTGAAGTTGCTGATGAAGTTCAATTAATGCAACTTCATCCTAAGATACGCGATATTGTTGAAAAAAATTGCGTGGTCTCTCGATCGGGTATTTATGAACAGCATCAAGGGCTTGATGCAATTATGGAGGAGGTGAACAAGGCCTTAAAATCGTTAATACCGCCTATTCCACAACATCATCATTGGAAAATCGTGGCTCGTAATTGCAAAAACTTTTTTGAAGTAAAATTTATTTTTAATCAATTAATTGTAATCACAATTCCTGTATACTAACAATATTTTAGCTTAGGAATAACTTATTTCAAGTAATCGGATATAATGATTATCAACCATCGGGACCAAGAACTTGGCCAGAATCAACCATGGAATGTCAAAGATTTCGAACGCTCCTGCGAAATTTTGAGTTTGTGGATCCAACAAACTTGAAACCATGTCGAAGCTTAGGCAGAGATTGCGAATTGAATGAAAATTTGATAAATTTTACTCATTTTGCAAAAGATGCTCGACAAAAATTTATCATTGAAACATTTATTAACAAAAATGATTCTTTTTTATTTAGGCTGATACCGATCACAAAAGAGGAAGCTGGGGCTCAAGAAGCTGAAGGGAATTTAACTAAATCTGAAATTTTAGTAAAAATTGAAACCCTTTTTGAACGACTTGGCGAAAACGTTCAAAAAAAATATCGTGGGTTAAAATCAAAAAAAAAGAGCAAATTATCTGAAATACTGCAAGAAATTAAATCTCTGCTTAGTTCAGATAATGAGGTTGATAATGAGGATAATGAAGTTGATAACGAAGAGACGATTCAGCAAGAATGATGAATTTTTTACACTTTTTATATTAAAATATATATTATATCATAATTATATAATTTATTAATTCAATACTTAATTTGTAATATATTTCAATAAAATTTTATTAAAAAAAAAATAATGTAATTTTCTAAATTAAATACAGTATTTATCATACATGAAATCTTTAAATATAAAATAATGATAATTGCAACACATTCAAAATGGTCTCACAAAATTAATTTTCGCCAAATTCAAAAAGACTAAGTCGCAACCGCTTTCTTATCCCATCATTCCAGTATTCGATAAAATGTGTTTAAATAATATTGGAATAAGAGTAAATTAAATTAGTAATTAATAGCATAATAAGACTCAACGTATATGCTTATAACATTTCTGCTTTAATTTTGTGATCTAAGCTACATACCTTATGCAGTCGAACTTCTCCAAGTAAATCTCCCGGGACAGTTAAAAAAAAGTTAAGGTGCGCGCTTATAGTAAGAAAATTATATGGCATTCTTGCATTCACTAAAGATCTGCCAAAGATCTGTGACAGAAGAAGTACAGTAAAACCTCTATAAGTGCACACTCTTGGGACCCTTTAACAATGCGCACTTAGAAATTAATATGAAAAATGCATTTATAAGGGGGAATATTTTTGGGCCAGAACTCGATTAAGTACAGAAGTATTCCCGTTATATTATTGGCCAATTTTTATAGCACGTGGAATGATCTGGAAGAAAATCCAGAACAATCCGACAGATGATTATTACTAAATAAGGTGCGATCTGCAATAGCCAAATATGGTATATTCCCGGACTGTAATATAAATCTATCTTTACATTTAAGAATTATATGTAAAATTTTATGCTAAACAACTTCTTCTAAATTAAAAGGTAGATAGTTTTAGTAAAAAAAAAGTTTTATATATGCTAACTTTGGAAATTTTTGATTTTTCTTATAAAATGTTTTTTTTACTAAGACAATCTATCTTTATGACTTAGAAAAAGTTGTTCAGAATAAAATTTTACATTATACGGCATGCTATTTTATATAAATTTTACACTTTATTATGTAAAATTTTTAATTTTTAAAAAAAATTTTTTTTGCCTATAAAATCGTACAATTTGATTGGCCGAACCAGGGGGTGCGACATGTTGCGGGTGCGACAAATTTATTTTCCCTTATTAAATATACTGTATATTTATTTTATATATATTTTATTTACATAATGTATATTTACTCTTTCCTAATCCTACACTACCTTTACCCAACCCTTATGCTACTCCCATACTTCCCTAACCCAATAACCCAAATCCTAACTATGCTACTAACCCTAACTTTGCTACTAACTCTAACTTCGCTACTAACTCTAACTTCTCTACTAGCCCTACTCTAACCTCGCTATTAAAGAAACCTGGTAATTACCAATCGAAGGATAACACAGCAAAGTGACAAGCCATCAACAAACAAAATATGATATTAGAAAAAGAAGGACAGCCGTAAATGAAGACATCAAAAATAGTAATACAATGTAGAGAGTTACAGCAACAAAAAGTACCAAGAATAACGAAATAGCGCCAATATCCAAAGAAAACAAACCTAGTAGCAATAAACTAACAATATGAGTGGACCATTAATAATAAAGTAAAAATAATAACAACGTTAACAAAATGAAGCCACGATTCATAAACAACATTACCAACATACAACGGTTTCAACAACAGAGACAATTTCAAGCAGTACGACGGCCCCAAGCAAAATAAAGCACTTACAAACAACAATACCGAAAATGAGAACACCAAAAAATGACAATACCGAAAAATGACAACACCAAAAATGACAACACCAAAGAACGATAACACTGAAGAATGACAATGAACAACATAAAAAGAAGAAAAGTAAGACGTGAACAATGAAAAAAAACAAGCGAACAATTAAAAAAAAAAACTTACCATGTGGGACCCAGTTTCAGAAAGCAAAGAAAAAAAAGAACCTATTTATTCTAGTAAAAAAAAAAAAGTTAGTAAAAGTTCAAAAAATAAAAATAAAAAAAAGCTACTTATCTCATGAAATCCCGGTACAAATTTCTATTAGTTTTCCTAATGAAGCTTTAAAAAAAAAAAAATAAATAAATAAATAAATGCGAAAAAAAAAACATTTTTAAAATTTAAAAAAAATATATATACGTACATAAGTTTGCAAAGATCATTACTTGCTTTTTAAACTTTTCTGATGTAAGATAATTTGTGTTGTGCACCAAATAACGAAGCATGCTAGTCAATGCAAAAAAAAACTGGGAAATAATTTTTTTTTATTATGCCTATGTTTTTTTTAAGAAACGACAATTTAAAAAACGCAATTTAAAAAGGCCAAAGGTAAAAGCAAAATTGGCAACAGCTACAAAAGTTAAAGCGAAAGTTAATAAGAAATAAATAAAAAGCTTTTTATTGATCAGACGAATACAACCTGACAATAAAACTTAACGACAGAGAAAGGGACAGCACTAGAAAACAAGTAAGTTATATAACTATTATATATATGCAGATCATTATCTGTTATGTAATGTATTATTTGAACCCAAAATTTTTAGAGTATTCTAAAAATCACCCGATATGATTAATTTTCAATTGTTAATAACTTTTGATCTACTGGGCCAATTTCAATGATTTAACTACCAAAATGAGAGGGCCTTTAAAGCCAAGTACCTTTATATATTTTTTATTTTTTTATTAAAATTAGTATAAAGGTTAGTTAAAAGTTAGAGTTAGAGTGTTTTATAGATAAAATTGCCTTTCTGTTATTTTTTATTAATGCTCCGAGACAGGTTTAGACACTTGTTTCTTGTACTTTTAGTAGTTTTCACTTTTTTCTTTGTTTTTGTCTTGTCGGGCTGATCCATGATGATCAAAATTTTACAATTTAATTGGCTGTAAGTCACGTAATGGTGCCTGGCTTTAATGGATCTTCCAAAATGATCAGCTCAATGAGAGGATTCTAGCAAGCCCAAAATTATTAAAATCTAATCACTGGATCCTAAGATCGAAATAGATTTGTGTTCAAAATCATATAACAATCTCTCCCCGACGATCACCTGTACCGGATTTTCATACAAATGAAATATCAAAATACTGGAGTTAGATGAGAAAGCACTGCAAAAAATGGTTTTTATAAAGGTCAACTTTCTGTTCAGGGACTCCTTTATATATTCGGCATGCAAACCAAAAGCAATAGTAGAAAAACGAGTGATAACAAGCAGGCGGCGCTTTAGTAAATACAAAATTTTGGTGGAGAAATTTCTTCGCCGACAAAATTTTTTGTAGCAGCTTAATGGAGAACAGTATTTCGGTTTTCAAATACACTCCTTAGAAAATCTAAAGGACTTGAAACGAATACCCACTTCCAAACTCACATGTTACTGTCCCTTTGGCTTTTACGAAATTCGACAAAGTGGGCATTTCGGCTTACCCCCTCCAAAAGATCGAAAATGTTTATCTCTTCCAATTTGGAAATGCGGCTGCCATTTTGGAACGAAGTCACGACTGAATTTCAGTTCTCTGAAATAAATAATAAGTGGCACGTGTTTGAGGAAACCTTGTAATTGAGGATGGGCCAACTAAATTTGGATCAAGAAGTCAAGAAAAAAAAGAAATTAACTACTGAAAGAAATATAACCGCAATATTTCTTCTGTCTCTTTTGAAGAAGCAACTGGGTATTGTCAATATTTTCCTCAAGAAAGAAGAGGCTGGCGTTGCTCATTAACGAAATTTTGTTCTAGAATGTTCTTATAGCCGTATTGTTGTTTTTAGATACCTATCTCTACAGTTTCTTTAGGTTAGAGGCCACTTTTTCTAGCAATAGTTTTTCGCCTACATATGGTAAATTGAGTTTAGTTAAAGTAGAGACTACTTTTTTTAGTATCATGTAATTTTTAAAATAGTCCACTTGGTGCCGGGCTTAATTGACCCGAGGCCTTGCTTTTCTTTTTTTCTTTTTTCTATCATTTGTCTTTTCGTTTTCTTTGCTTTTTCTTTTTCTTTTTTTACCCCCTTTTATACATATTTTGCCCTTTAGTAGTTTAGTTTTTCCTCCCACTTCCAAGGATATTTCCTGTAGGAAATGCCCTTGTATGGTGGAGCGAGGCTGATGGACTAGTTGGTGTCTTCCGAGATGCCGTGCGGCGATTTGCAGTTGGTTTAGTTTAGCTAAATCGGGTGATACCAGTGCTGTATTATTCTTTGTCCAGTCTGTACTATTTTTTTTTTAGTAGTATAATAAAATCAAAGAGGTCGTACTTGGTGAGTCTCACCTAAGAGGAAAAAAAAAATAGATTTGTGTTACTATAGAAGTTTTATAATTTATTAAAGAATTATAAACCATTTATAGTAATACAAATTTATTCTGATCTCTGGATCCTGTGATTGGATTTTTATGGTTTTGGTCTTGCTAGAATCCTCTCATTGAGCTGATCATTTTGGTAGTTGAATCAAAATTGGCCTAGTAGATTAAAAGTTATTAACAATTAAAAATTAATATTCAATTGTTAATAACTTTTGATCTACTGGGCCAATTTCGATGATTTAACTACCAAAATGATTAGCTCAATGAGAGGATTTTAGCAAGCCCAAAATCATAAAAATCCAATTACAGGATCCAGAGATCAGAATAAATTTGTGTTACTATAAATGGTTTATAATTTTTTAATAAATTATAAAACTTTTATAGTAACATATATCTATTCTGTTCTTAGGATCTAGTAATTAGATTTTAATAATTTTGGCTTGCTAGAATTCTCTCATTGAGAGGATAATTTTAGTAGTTAAATTATTAAATTTGATCCAATAAATTAAAAGTTATTAATTATTATATGTTGTTAATAAATTTATAATTTTGGTCAAAAATAATTTTGTAACTTTGGCCAGAATTATAAAATTTTGGCCGGAATTATACCTAATACTTCAGCTGACCCACCCACCCCCCCTGAAATCAGCTAATTTCTGGATACCCCCTTATTAGACCAAATCAAAACAACTATAGAAATTTAGGACCACTTATGACAGTGGTCCCAAGTAATACTACAAAGTCTATACTAATTACTAAACTATCTCCAATCTATTATTAACAATTGACAATGACAATGAGATCAATGCTGAAACCAGATACAAGACATAATTAACTTATACACAATCCCAACCTCAAAATTTGTTAATCCTAACCTCTTCATTTTTTCAAAATAAACTCTAATCTATAAAAACTAGATTATAAATACAAAGAGGACAATAGAAAAAGTTTTTAACCCATCATTCAAACTGCTCAAAGCAAAACACTATATTAGCTCAAACCCATTCCTACCAAAATTAAGCTATGCTTTGGCTACAACCTAAAGAAAACTAATATATCCCAAAAGTATTGCTACTTCAGATTAAAAAAGGAACTAATTTTCTATTTTCAAGTTGAATGTAAATTAAATACTGTACAGTCAACCCTTCATAAATGCAACTCATAGGAACAAGCCTATACAAGAGGTTTGCATTTAAAGAAAGCCAATTAAATTGTAGCTTTAAAAATTAAATCATTAAGTTTGTGTAACTTCTACTAATAACTGTGTAATCTATCTTAAATACTAAAATTTGATTAGCTATGGTGTGGGAAGTTTTAAATCTCCAAGCACATGACTTTGTTCACTTTTGTTACTAATTATTTAAAATCATAATATACTTATATCCAATTAGAATATGAATTTTAGGCTCAGTTTTTTTTTTTATTCACAGAAATATTTTTTTTGTAAAGTAAAATCTGAAGCCAGATTATTTTTTTTTATATGTTAAATATGATTATAACAAGTTTAATATATAAAAAAATAAAACCAGCTCAAACTTTATTATAAAATTTTATCACGTAACCAAAACAAAGCATTCTAATTGGCTGAAATTAAAAACATATATGGGATCTTTGCTAGGATTTTTTTTCTAAAATAGATTTATTATATTTTTTTTAATAAAAATCTTGTATAACAATAGCTCATAGGGTCATTTTGCTAGCAAAGATCCCATATGTTCATTTTTTTTATGATTTATTAATAAAATTGATAAAAATTGGCAATGTTTAAAAGGCTACTGCTCCATTAGTTTGGCTTTAAATTAAAATCTAAACCACAAGTTATATTCTTTAGAATAAGAAGAACAAATCTTGTGGATTAGTTTTTTATTTTATAAATTTTTAAAAAAAAGGAGTAGCATATCTTGTAAAACCAATTTTTATGGAGATTTAAAGCTTCCCGCTATGTACATTTATGTGATATAAAATGTTATTTAAAAAAATATGCATTTACAGAATATAAAATATGTATTTAGGACTATTAACATCTTATAGAAAAGAAAAAACGTGCATTTAGAGAAGTATTGTATTTATGGAAGTTGTATTTATAGAGGTCTGATTATATATACACTAATATACATTATATATTTATCACACTATAAGCCTTATATAAATCTAAATCACAAACAATTAGTTTAAGACCTCTATTTGCTTTCAACAAGCTGCAAACCACCTTTTGAGAATTTTTAACCTCTAACAACTTTAAGAAAAAGAATATAATATTATATATTAATACAGAAAAAAAAAGATTAATAAAAAAAAACAATTAAATGAATTGAAACCAATAAAGCTACATTTGAATGCTATAACCTTACCTGGCCATCCAAAATTAATGCAGTTCTTACTCTTCTGTTATTTATTATAACAACTATTGATAAATTCTTGTTAGAAATCATCACAGATAACATGCAACTTACAATTATAATCGAAGAACAAGCAAGCATCCTTATGACAATTTAGTTATAAACAAACAAGAATACTCTTAGATATATAATTTGTATTATCAGTGATATGCAGAAAAAAATACATAAATATAAAACTAGAACAAAAACTAACAATTGTTAATCCTACTAACATTTGTTTTCTAGATATCTTCCTATAACAATTCACTTACAACTATTATATCCTAAGGAGCATCCATAAATAACATTATGTACCTCCTCATAGTAGTGCTTGACCCCCCTCTACTATATAAAAAAAATTTTCAAAATCTGTATATTTATATATAAAATTTTACAGTACAAAAACTTGAATATATTGTGACACAGTAATCTGATTTAGATAATTTAGGTACCATTCGATTCGTCTCAGTGAGACAAATTCAACAATACCAAAATTATGTCATTTGGATTACTGGATCAAAAAATATTTACAAAAAACTATTAGGTTATATAGTAATTTTATAAGAAAAGATATGACCAATAGTATTTGGCCAATAACTTTTGATCCAGTGATCCTAATGAAATGAAATTGGTCCCATTCGACTCCTCTCACTAAGACAAATCGAATGGTACCAAAATCATTAAATTTGGACTACTAGATCAGTTTTTAGCCAATTTTTTCTAAAAAAATTATGTTACATTTTTTTATCCTTCCTTTACTTATTGAGAAAAACATTTTCTTTTGTCCAACCTCTCTCTTGTATAATGTTATTTATGGATGCCCCCTATTACTATTAGGGACCCTTGGTATATACTTTATATAGTAAAAACCTTATTAAAACAATGACACAAAATTATAAACTATCTCTATTAGCAAAATCAATAGTGAATAAACCTTTGAACCAACAATCTTGGCAACATCAACTAGAATTTATCCTAAAATACATCTTATATAAAGACAAATCTCTAGCCTTAAATACTAATTTTGATTTAATTAATTTAAAAAACTTCAAGGTAAAACTACTAGCAGAAGAACTACTAATCTATCTGTTACTATACTTTAGAAACTCAAAAAAGAAACCAAACTACTTATGCTTTCATTGTTATATAGTATTAGAAAATATCGCCCACCTAATGACTTGTATCTTTAACTACCAAAACTTCCTGTGAAAGAAATTATAAATACTCATAAGAACATCTAAAAACCTACAGATCCAACCAGTATAACTGAAAACCTTTGTACAGGTCTTTAAAAAGCTACATATTATAAGAAAGGTTCTACTTGAAATTATAAGGGCAGTGTCATTAATCACCTATTATTTTTTATTAGAGGCATACTCCCTTTCCTCTTCTTTAATAGTGTTCCTATGAACCTGAACTGAACTGAACTTAGGTCAAGTTCAGGTTCAGGTTCAGGTTCAGTATTGAACCTGAACCTGAACATTTTTTAAAACATGTTCAGGTTCAGGTTCAGTATTGAACTTTTAGAGCTGGTTCAGGTTCAATTCAGGTTCAGTTCGTAAGTTCATGAACATGTTCAGGTTCAGTCAGGTGTTCATATGAACTAGTAATTCTAGGTTGGGTCCGGGTTTGGTCTGGTCCAGACCAGACTCAAATTCTAAATTTTATTATTAAAACTTTATACTAAACTCAAACTCAATCATAAGTTTG
>QKWP01001524.1:63753-100765 GCA_003550325.1 Gigaspora rosea
AAAGATGCTTAATTTTGAATTTTTGATGAAAATTTCCAAAATTAAGCATCTTTTCTTCAAATTTTAAGAAAACTAAAATAAAATATGCCGATTTGGTGTATTTTTTGGTGCTTAACAAGTTTACTTAGTGCAAGAAGTTATGATCAATTAGTAAAATTTAGAGATTTATAGAAATTCGTATAATTTTATTACAAATTTCTATGATTTTCTAAATTTTACTAATTGATCCTAACTTTGTGATTTAGCAAACATGTGCATATATTATGAACCTGAACATGTTCATGAACCTTGAACTGAACCTGAACTGAACTTTTTTTAAGTTCAGGTTCAGGTTCATGTTCAATAATTTTAAGTTCAGGTTCAGTTCAGTATTGAACTTTTAGAGCAGGTTCAGGTTAGGTTCGATGAACCTGAACCTGAACCTCTATTGAACTGAACTGAACTTCGGAACCCTATTCTTTAATATATAAATAGTCAGGTTCTTATATATAATTTCACTTTTTTTTATCCCCCTCCCCCTCTAAAAAGTCTCCTGATTTTTGTCACTCCCCTAACCAACCATACTTTGGCTCTTATACAATTGAAAAACAAAAAATAAAATTCGCTCTATTAATACACTACCTAATAATAAGCAACATCTACAAGGAGATCTGGATCCTATTCAGGATAACACAATACAACACAATACTCTTTGGTTTTTACTATACCACCAACTATACCTCTTCTAAATTAATATGCACACAACTACCAACCCTACTTTTATAAAAAATAGTATTCAAAAATATATTCATTCTAATTAATTATTACTTTAATTCCTTCTTACAATATAGAGGCATACTTGACTATTCTAGTTAAGAATAGATTACAAATAAACAAGCTTATACTTCTATCTCCTTTTAGTTTAATGAATTCTAATATGTATATAATATATGTACAATTTACAATAATCTAATAATAAAAATATAGAAGATAGACCTTTTTTAAAAAACAATAGTAATAATTAGACAATGCAAAGTAAATTTTCTGGTTTTTATATCCCAGCCAGGTCAATTTTTGCTAATTTAAAATTTTAAATTTTTTTTTAATAACTAATTAAAATATAGTATATACAATAATATAACTTACTAATAATTGATATACCGGTATAGATAATTATATCATTTTCTTTATAAATGCACTTCTCTATTCTCAATAATGTGCATTTATAAAAAGTATTACATAAGGGGAGTGCTATTTATTACATAATTTTTACCATGGATATATGGTCAAAACCCTAATTACATTATACAAAATAGACAATTAACTAATCAGATTCAAAAAAATATATATAATAATATTTAATATATATAATATTAATAGTATAGATAATTTTAAAATTAAATAACTTTTGATCTACTGGTCTAATTTGAATGATTTAACTACCAAAATGTTCACCTTAATGAGACGAATCTAACAAGCCTAAAATTATAAAAATCCAATTACAGGGTCCTAAGATCACTAAAAGAACCCTGAAGAACTCTGATATAACTCAAAAGTTACTAAAAAAGGAAATTTTGCATAGAAATTCATCAAACGTTGCATTTTTATATAGTAAATTTTTTAAATTTTGGCCTATTTTATACGTCTATTTAGCTAATATTATACAAACTCAGATGTGAGTTGTATCAGAGTTCTTTGGGGTCCTTCGCTAAAGTTTTTTACAATTTTAAAATTATAAAAAACTTTAATGATTTTAGAATCCTGTAATTGGATTTTTATAATTTTAAATTTGTTAGATTCATCTCAGTGAGGCGAACATTTTGGTAGTTAAATTATCCAAATCAGACCAGTAGATCAGAAGTTATTCAATTTTAAAAATATCTATACTCTTATATATACAGTAGTATATATATATATTATTATATATTTAATATAATTCAGCCAATCAACATTAAGATCACACTATGAATAGATAGGATAGGCTATTAGTAGAGAAATATTATGTAATAAATGGCATGCCCCTAATTAGTTTGAATAAATCTAACAAAAAACATGCATATCATTATTCATTTATACTAGAGGTATAAGCAAATTGTTCCAATGATTGCTATAACTAATTATAATATAAGCTTTAGCTAGTTATGGCTTAAACTATAACATCATTGGGACATCATTGGGACAATTCACTTGCACCTCTAGTATATGCATAATTTTCTTTAATATTCAAATTGATGAAAGTTAACAGATTAAAAAAGTGCTAAGCAAGAATATTTCGATCATAACCTGCAAATTGGTAAACCAAGCAATTAGCTAGAATTGGTATATTGGTTTTGATCAAATTTGGAGGATCGCTAAAGCCTTGTACTTATATGATTTTTGAAATTTTAATTATAATTAGAGTTAGGGTTAGTTTACTATTAAAAAAGAGTACAGTCACCTCTCTCTAATTTGAACCTTTCTAAACCAAACACTATCAACTCTTTTTAAACCGAACAAAATCTTCTAGAACATTTGTAAATTTTATTATAAAGTTCAGATAAGCCATATATAACTTTTTGAAAACTGAACTTTTCCAAATTTTTATTTAGTAAAAAAAAGCAGTCCTGGCTATTCAAATTAGAGAAAGTTGACTGTATACATATAGGTAAAATTGCTTTTTCTACATTTTTTATTAATGCATCAAAATGGGTTTAGACTATTATTTTTAAATTTTTGTATTTTTTGATTTTTGACTTCTTCGTGTAAACAAATTTCACAATTCTGATTGGCTAATTTATATATAAAAACTCTCTGGGTACAAGGTTTTAGTGGACCCCAAATTTGGAAGACAATAAACTAAATTTATATAAATTTAGATATAACCTCATTGACAAATCTAATGTAAAATAGCCGATATAGAAGACAATGACAAATTACACTAGTACAGAGTGAGATTTATACCCAAACCCGCCTATCTAAGTAGAATTTTGCCATTTGTAATATCTTCAAAAACTTCGTATCAAATGTTGGTTTGCATTATATAGTGTGAAAAACTACAAACTGTTGCTACACATTGAATTTAGCTAATAATAGTAATATTCAATACAATCATTATTGCTATTTTTGGGAGCATGCCCTGTCTCAGTCTGTATATCAATTGCACTGATATATGCTACACATTTTTGATAAAATTATTTAATAAAGTTTAATGTTTGGCACTATAAGCCAGGTGCATTCAAATAATAATATATAATATGCATACAATATTTTTGATAGAGTTATTTATTAACCATTATTACTGGTAATCAAATTAAGCAACTGATTAAATTTGTACTTACCATAATTCTCTTTTTGATGTTTGCTTAATTAGAAATAATGGCTACCAATACCAAACTATATAAGCCCAACCAGAATTAATCTTTGATTACTAAAACAACAACAATAACAATAAATTAGACTTATTATTATCGAACTTATTATATATATAAGTCTATAAACCTAAAAAAAAGTGTAAGCAACTACTATGCAGTAACTGTAGTAGCAATATAATTACTAAAAATAACAAAAATAGAAGCTAGGCAGTAATAAAAAGAGTAATAAGTAACTATCTTTGCTAACCAGTATCACATATAATAGTTTATTTTTTGGTTCTATTTAATTAGCAAATACATATTCATAGTACATGTTTGTGATTTAATGCTATTTTTATTTTTTTTAAAAAAAAGGATATATTGTTGATCCTGCAAAATATTATCATATTGATATGTGTGTTGCATGATTATTCTTCTTAAATATTTTTTTTAGTATAGTCAGACCTCCCTAAATGCAACCTTCCTAAATGCATATTTATGTAAAACCTTTTTAAATGCATGCTTTTTTTTGGGCCCAACTAATATAGCACTTATAAACTTTTACTTCTCTAAATGCATGTTTAGCTCAATTTTTACTATGGTCCCAACATTATGCATTTAGAGAAGTCTGACTGTATTTATATCTTTAAATATTAAATATATATTATTAAGTATACATTATTAAATAAATATCTTATTAAAATTTTTTTTTAATAAAAAATTTTTAAAATAAAAATAAAAAATTTTTTCATTATAAAAAAATAAAACCCAGGTTGGTGGGTTATTTAAAATTATATATGATATGTAAACCAGAAAATTTACTTTGCTTGGCCTTATTTAAAATTTTTTTAAAATTTAAATTTTGGATTAATAATATATCAGTATATTGTTTTTTAGTTATTTTATATATTGGGTTATAGTACTATTAAAATTTAGTTCTTTGATATTTTAAACAATTCTGATAAAAATCAAAGTAAAAATACTTCGAGTCTAAACTAAATTGCTTAAGCAATTTAATATTTTTATCATACAAATTTGCCTATATAAAGCATGCTTGTATAAGCATACTTGTATAAATTTGCTTATATAAATATGCTCATATAAACTGGTTTATAAAAACCAGTTCAGTTTGCTTTAGTATCCAAGTAGGTATGCTTCGAGCATAAACCAAACTGCTTGAGCAATTTAACATCACTAATAAAAACCCACAAGTGAATTAAATATCTTACCATATAAGCGCGAAATAACGCCCAGGGGCGTTAATTCGAAAACCAGATACCCCTAAAATAGCATATGTAGCTTCGAATTAACGCCCATGGGCGTTCCGAATTAACAAAATAAATAAAAAAAGATAAATGAGTCAAAAAATGCTTCTGAATTGGTTTGATATTAAGTAATCTATTTTTTGATTTAAAGTTGTTCTTCAGTTCGAGACGATTCTAATGGTAGTAAAATCATCAAAAATGATCCAGTAGTTCGTCCGCAATGCCTCTTTAAAGTTTCAACGTTTGTTTATCTTTGTTTACAGATTATGTAAGCAAAGGTAAACAAACGTTGCGAAACTTTGAAGAGACATTGTGGACGAACTACTGGACTATTTCTGATGATTTTACCACCATTAGAATCGTCTCGACTTGAAGAACAACTTTTGTTAAAGTCAAAAAATAGATTTACTTAATATCAAACCAGTTCCGGGCACTTTTTTATTCTTATTACTATTTATTATAGTTAATTTAATTCTTGTTTCGAAATAACGCGCATGCGCGTACTCGAAATAACGCGCAGGTAGGCGTTATTTCGCGCTTGTACGGTACTTGCGGAATATGCATAATTTAAAATAATATGCGGGAAACTTGCGGAAATTTAAGAAATTTATCTGCGGATTCCGCACTTGCATATCAAGTTTTACTTGCAAAAATTTAAAATTTGTTGCGATCCGCAGATTTCGCAACCCAATTTCAGACACTAGTCGGTGCTACTGGGGTGGATATAGAGAGCGAACTGTATAAAGCGAACTCACTCTATACCGAACAAATTCTCCCAGAACTGGTATAAAGAGGGTCCAATATCCATTTAAATATCTGAATGCGATTCTTAGATACTGATTCGCATCGGGATTATCCAAAGTTTTTAAATCAGGCATATATACATTTTAGCGAAACAATGTCGCGCATATCACATATTTCAAGTTATCATGAGATCTACAAACCCGTTTTAATCCAGACTTTACGACCCAAAATTGGTGATTCACATGTGTTTAATCGTGTGAAAATATGTCAATATGTCAAAAACTATAACGTACTTTTTATCATCAAACTTTTTTAGAACAAGTTCCTAACCAGTTTGTAACATAAATCAAATCGAAATGTTTACCCACTCATTAAGGTTATTACTTTAGTGAAAAATTAACACAGTAATTAAACGCACATTTAACCTTCAATTTTCATGATTGCAGGAACATGGCAAAAATTATATTGTATTGCTTAATTCTAGGCGATACTATTGATGATATTTTTTCAATTACTATCAGTGAAAAAACCCGCGTAAACAATTCCGATTACTCTATAAATGAATTTACGGTTTGTTTTCTCAACGACCTTCTCACCGAGCGTGTACGTGATCGACTCGTTGGTGGCTTTAACATTTGGAAAGTTGAAGGGGTTACCGAAGGGAGCGAAAAATGGAAATTTCTCGAAGAGAGACCTTGCACTGAAGCCGATATTATAAATAAACTTGGGGGTCAAAAAATAAGTTTGGCAACGAAAGCAATAACAGAATTATTCCCTACAAACCCTCCAATAGGCATCCATATAATAATACAACCGCTTGGTAAAATAAAACCGCTTGGTAAGTGTCTTGAGAAAATTTCCTGTCAATCAGAAAAAGAAAATCAAAAAAGAAAATCGAGTTTTTTTTTTGAAATGTTAATGTGTATTTTTTTGGCTTTGTCAAGGACAAGAAGCAACGATAACTTGTAAGAATCCATACAAAATAATCAAATGCCTATGCTTTCCAGCACTAAGATTTCTAATAATCATTCTTTTTTAAACGCCAGTTGATGATGTTATCAAGAATATCTTAAAAGATGCTTTACCTATCTCGTTTCAACAATGTGATGAATCAAAGATGCCATTAAAAGATCGTGATTTCACAGAACCATTAAGTATTATCACATCGAATGTTACTAATAGCCTAAAAGGTTCAACTGCCAAGACAGATTTTAACATCCTCGTTAGCGGTGGCACACCAGGGCATTGGTATAGATCGTTTGGCATCATTCAAGATAAATTACAAAAATAAATTTATTTATTTATTAAATCTCGCGTTTAGGTAAAACTAGATATGGTCAAGAGCTTTTCGATTTCCTTCAAACAAAGTGGATCTTACCTGTCCAGTGGGCAACTAATGATTACCGGCCACATTTTGAGTATCTTTATCTGGATTTTGGGAGCAGAATTCAACTTGATGCATATGATTATCGACTAGATGCAAGTGAAATTATTGGCCTACGAATTGCATATGAATTTTTCGTCGTAAATAAATATAGAATGTCTTTTAGTACGTTTCGGTCTTGGGCTTTGCCCTACGTTAGCCTCTTCACAATTGATATCGTCTTTGAAAACATTCGAAGAAAACTCGCTCTTAAAGACACCCAACAACTTTTTATATTTCTCCATATTGATGAATTCCAATTAATCGATGAGTGGGATAAACAGGATAGAACAGATTCACCGAAAAATCTTTTTAAGAACATGATTAGTGCTCTTGCGAATTACATGCTTAATCCATCTCAACGTGCTTTTGCTTTTGTTCAAGTATTCCTTTCAGGAACCGCACCCAAAGTCATCATTACAGCCAAAAAGGCTTCAAAGGTTTCATTTGAATTTGTGAAATGTCCAATGCTATCTATCGTGTCCATGATTCAGATTGTAGATTATTATGCCAAAAAATATGGCGCAGAAACGTTCGAAAACGGTGATTACAAGTGGAAACTATGCTATCAGTTCCTTCAGCTTATAGATGATACTGGGGGATTACCACGTGCGCTTCAACATCTTCTCGACGTTTGCTTTTACAGTTATAATAATTGTGAAAGAACATTCTTTTGCACTATTCATGATCAATTTTTTGATAAAATTTCTCAAACCACTATTGAGCGACTAAATAAGCTCTATAATATTCACAAAGTAGTAAGAGACAATAAATTACTTGCCGTGGAACTCTTACATCATTGTATTGAAGAAATTCCCGTCTATCCAAATGAATGTCTAGATCCGAATGACCATATTCATACCATTGAAAATTTAGAGAGTGACGCGCATATAATTCTCAGTCGTTATGATGATACATTTGATCGATTTCTCATTAAAATTCCTTTTTTTTTTCTCTGCATCTATAATGACATCTTACGTATTGTACAAGGACCATTTGAGAAAACATTTCATATTAGTAACACTATGCATTGGCAGGATTGGGAACTGTTTGTTGCAAATCATGAGGCTTTTCGTACTAACTTATTTATCGAACGTGGAATACAAAAGTTGACTTTGCGAGAACTATACCGTGGTGCCTATGGGAAAAAGAGTACTTTAGACATTATCGTAAAGCTAAAGAAACTCAATGTATGCCAGGTCAATGAGCAATTCCCATCATTAAAGTTAACAAAAAAAGCTGACAATCAAGCGATTGATTGGGAAAAAGGTGATGTTGTGGTCGTTAATGGTATGTCAGCTCAGTTTGGAGATTCATTTGTTGTTAGGGAAGTTGTTGATGGTTCCAAACTTCTCATAATTGAACAAGACAAGTGGAACTACAACTCGGAAGAATTTACATTGTATCAAGTTTTAGAGGAAATGATCAAAAACATTAAAAGTATTCTGAAATCTAAATCTCCGGAAAATCTTCTTAATTATGTTCCTATTGTAGTCTTTTATTCTACACAACCGTACAATGATGATCTTTCAAAATTACCAGACAATTGTCTCCTTGTCGCCAAAGAGAATTTCGGAAAATATTTTGGGCCAGTTTTTTCATCACGTGCTACATTTTCCCTTACCGAGGATATAAATCCGAATTTCTCGGAACCTAAAAGGATGGCATCTATCATTCCTGGCGTTGGTGATAATATTGCACGAGATATCGTCTTAAAGCGACCATACTATAATGAAGAGGAATTCTATGCCAAGCATCCGCGCATTAAAAGACAGTGTACCAAGCTCAGCTTTTATCCATTTGATTTATAAGCTATGGCATTATATCAACTCTTAGAAATTAAATGTGATAGTAAAAAATTATGATTATAGCACTATTAAAATGTATTATGAGCAGAAGGTAAATTCTAATGTAAATTGAAGAATAAGGAGTACAGTAAATAAATATATTAATACATGTAGGGTGCTATTATAAGATCGCATAATTAGCGTTGTATCGCATAATCCGGGACAAACTACATGACATGATCTTTATATGTCTGTATATTTCCGAAACGTAGCTGGACACTATACTTCTAAACATTTGGATCGGTACAATCGCGTGATTATCCGATAAAAATTCTTATATACTAACATTACGCGACAGGTGATAAACAGACTTAATAATCATCACATTCATGTTTTTTTGGTATAGCGAACTTAGAATAAGTTCACCATATCGAGAGTTTACTATAACGAGAGGGAGAGATGTATGCCTTATATAAAATACCTGACTTTAATAATCCGGATTGGCTTCTATTAATGGAAGTGTATGTGAACTTGAAAGTTTTCATTCTAGATATGGTTGCAATCTTACATTTTTTTTATTTTAAATTTTTTTTTTAAAAAAAAAGCTGATAATGATAATTTTTATTTATCACGTGACTACTGGATTAATAAATATATTTTTTTACCTTACAGCATTAACGGATATAATAACAGTATTTCTTAGGTACAATATTATAGTGTATGCTATACACAGATCTTATTGCATAGTCTAAGCAAACATTACAATAAATATTTATAACTTATTTCCTTAACACCATCGCTAAATATAAACAAATATAATATTTTTTTACATTATCGTCGTTCTAAAAATTTGTTTAACATACGCAGTCTCTAATAATCTTTGATATAATGGCAATGAATACAATGCACAGATTTTTTCCAAATTCACAACTTGTCACTAACGAATTTTTCATAAAAACAGCACACAAGATTTTGTACCAGTACGGTTCTTGGAAAATTCCCATCACAGACTATCTTTCATCACAAATCCAAATTATAAAGAATTTATTTGACCTAATAAAAATTTATTTTGGATTTCAATATGTCAACACTAAGTATTTGTATTGCTAAATTGTTTATTTTTATAAAAACCCCTGAAAGTGACGATTAATTTCATGAGTGTCGATCGACTGATATATTTATTAATAAATTTGCGCGTATATCGCATATAAAAATTTTTTTGTGCGCTAAAAAATTTTTTTGAATTTATAACACTGATGCGCGTTATTTCGCGTAATTGGTTTTACCGCTCTTATTATTTATTCGGATACTGGATGTTTAGGTATGGTGCTCGTTTCATTAATTTGAAAATTTTAACGTGTTATAATCTGAAAATTTTTTTTTCAGCCAAGAGATGCCCGACTCATTAAACAGATTCAAACAAGAAATTCAAGAAATTATCGTTCAATGGTTTAAAAGTTTATAAGAAAACAAGATAATAATAACCATGAAGATTATGATTATGTTGATCCAATGTTATTAATAATTGAATGGAACGATGCTGGTTTAACAAATCGAAATGTTCAAAAAAGCACCATAATCACTGGTAAGTTTGAAAATATTCTAAAAATCATTATTTTACTATATTTCTATTTTTTAACTATGTTTCGATCAGCTATTCAATCTTTCAAACATTCAATGGTTGTTTCCAAATTCAGAATAATCGATTCTCAAACGTTGGAACCGCTGTGATTGCTCCATCAGATGCGATTTTTAGCATCACTAATACTAATATTGGCAATAAAATACAAATTGATATTTTCAACGATATCGTGCTGGGGCTTTTACCGCCGACGAATACTTAAAATTAAAAAATGAATCGAAGGTAGGTTGCCTCGTTAGGAAGAGTTTACGAAGTGCATACTACTAAAAAAGGTTGCTTTGAAATTAAAGAATACCGCGATGTATTTTAGTTTTTAGCGTGCTATTGATAGTAATTGCATGAAGGAAATATACTATGATTTTCCATCTTATAATAATAAATTATAGGATAAAAATGTATGTATTTTGTTGACATTATTGATGTTGATTAATCGAAATTATGCAGAGTTAATAACCGAAACTGAAATTAGTTTATAAATATTCGAAACTAATTTTTAAAACTTTGAAAATATAATGCAACCCTGAAACTATAATAATTCTCTTAAAACTATAACAAAATCTCAAATAAAGCTCTGACAAACCCGATCAAACTAAACTTTAGACAAGTTTGGGTTTGAAATTCAAACCAAACCCAAAACCGAATTATTTTAGAACTGAGTTCAATTCAGGTTTGAAAGTTTGCAAACAGTTTGAAAGTTTGATCTAATAAGAATTTATATAGTAAAAACGTTTGTGAACTTGAAAACTGATTTTAAATACTTTAGTTAATAAATGCTATTCACATTCCATTTCCTAATTTTTACTATGAATAAAATTGAACTTGAATCGATTATTTTAAATACTTTAATTAATAAAGTCCTTTATATTTACTTAATTTAATGCGAATAAAATGTAAAATCTTTATGAATTTAAATCATTAGGAAACTGTTTCACAACATAATAATAATAATGATAATTAATTGACATGATTTTGTTACATATGAATGATAATGAAGTTAATAATATATTTAATGATTTCTAATATTAATAAATAACTATAATTTTTATTGTCCAATATTACCCTATGTCTAAAATTTAATTGTCATTGTATAATATTTACTATCAAAATATTTTAATAATATTTTATGTCAATTGTTTGTTCTTGGTTTAGCTAAAATTTAATAATCAACGATTAATTTTTGTAGTTGTTAATAATTAAATTATAAAAATAAGTACTGGTAATTACTTTTTGCAAATGCGAAAAACTTCATACTCATCTACCGAAAAGGTAGTAGACTCAGTAATACTATCTAAATAGTCATCTTTCTGACACGAACAACTTCCTTTCAAATTAAAACTCTCTCTCATAGAAAGATCTTTATCACCAAAACATGGACCATAGCTTCTTCCATTAAATCGAATAGCATAATAAGATCTTTGTCTTGATACACGACTCAATCTTGCATCTTCAACCATGCCCCGATTTCCAAAGGTAAACAGAAAACTATCTTCAGTATTCCAATAACCATCGCTTGCCATCCACATTATTGGGCTATATCCACCAATAATTTCATCAGTACCGTGAATTTTCATTACCACCACAGTTCTACCTTTTTCATCACATTTATCATGAAAAGTGCCAGAGTCAAAACCATCTCTAGTTCCTCTAACAAGTAATTGGAAACGATAAGGAATTTCATCATAAAGATAACGTTTTTGACCAAGACGATCAATCCAACTTGCTAACAAAGCAGCATGACAAGGTCTGATAAGAGCGGAATCAAATTGCAATCTTCTGGCCAAAACAACAGGTTTTGGAGGAGAAGAAGGTTTCAAATGATATCTCATAATTTCTTCCAAAATATCCGAGGGTAAAATACTTCTAAACGGCCAAACTTTATCAAAAAAATCCGCGGAAGAAATTTGAGAGAAACCAATAAGTGGTATACAATTAGCGATAGTCTTACCAAAAGCATCAAAATCGTTGGTAGTCCAATTTGAAATCTTTGCAATATCTAAAGAAGGATTTTGAGCAACACCCCATCTAATAATGTGATCCCAAATTTCAACTTCTTCAATTTGCAAGTTATCAAGTTTTAAGAATGGTTCAAGTAATGAAGAATCCATAGATAAAAATTTATTAGATTCAAAAAGGTAAAGAGGATTTTTGCAAATGATCTGAAGACAATATTCTTGAAGTTTTCGACAAGATTCAATAAGATGAACTTTTTCCCAAAGTACAATAAGATTGTTCTGAAGCCAATTACTTTGTTGATGAAGAAGATATTCTTGTACATGATCAGATAATTCGGTCAATAATAATTCATCTGTGGCAATCAAGAGATCAAGAGCATCCATTACATTTTTGTCACTCATGGAAACAGTTCCGCTATAAATAAACCTATGATTGAATAATTTATTTGTCATAATGATTCACTAAAAAAAAAAAAGCTCATATATATATATATATATATGCATATTATAATGAAAAAAAAGGTAATTATTTTATAACATTTACTTACTGAAGAATAATGTCAAAAACTTTTGGGGAAATGTTTGGCTTTGAAAAAGTCACAAGATCGCCATCTTTTTTTGCCCAATTTTTTGAAAGAGCACTTCGAAAATAAGGAGACCTAGCTCTTAATATGATTGAATGAGCGTGAAATATTTGAAAATTCGGTGACTGACCAACTTCTATTATAACATTATATTCGTCTAAACTATCGTTTAATAAGTTTCCAATGTCGCGAGCCAACGTTCCTAAAAATTTGGATGACATGTTTTATAAAAAAAAAAAAGTACGTTTTATTATATTAAAAAAAAAAAAAAAAAAGACAACTAATTTAACTTTTTTCAATTAAAGGCACGATGTTTATTTATATACTTCAACTGATTTACAACTTACATGTTTTTAAAGCCACATGATTATTTGAACTAAATCAGATATATATATACGTATGATTTTTTATAATATTAATATATATAAAATATTTGATATATAAAATACTGTATATAAAATATATTATAGAAATTTTTTATGACAATATTTATAATTATTATGATTGGTAGAACAGTAGCTGTATTGTTATTCAAAAACAATTCAAGCTTGCATGAGTTACAATAATTCTTTACCAAATAGATTTTTTATTTAACTAGTTTCAAAACCTGGCAGATTTTATAAAAGGATATTCTTGTACATACGAAATGTTTGGTGAACTACATGATCATGTGTACAGTCTCATAGTCAAAAGTCGTCATTGCTATTAATATTCTGCCGAATTTGTATCATTCATTTCGGTAATAATTTTGATTTGACAAAAAAAATTTTTTTTTTATTATGTTTAATAATGAAAAAATATTGAATTGAAATGTAAATAGGTAAATAGGTATCATTTAGAGCAAACTACGGAGACCCCTCATGAAAAGTACAGAAAAATAGCCGGTTTTCATATGAAAAATCGATCAATAATTGGCATCTTTTATTATTAAAAGTAGAAAAATATCGATATTTATTTATAGTATATAAACTTTTAGTCGGTTACTGTGTCAACTTTATTATACAGTACATTACTACGGCGAATTTGTGAAATTTGAGTATTTGACTAAACTATTTATATGACTTTGCATTAAGAAATGTCAAAAAAAAAAAAAAAAAAAAGTTGGTCAAATACAAATTCGTCGTAATGATATACAGTCGAAAAAGGAATGAAATCTTGCACTTAAAAAGAAAGGGATTGGAACCGTTTAACCGTTTAAAAATTGCTCAATAGTTCCGGGCAGAATTATGTTGGTCGTGGGCCAGAATTATTTTAATGCCGGCCAAATTAAACGATTAAGAAAAATTTTAGGCGGTTCCAAATCCCTAATAGAGATTAAGTACGTATTATTCTATATACTTTGAGCCAACAAAGATCTTGCACTTAGAAAAATTTACAAAGTTCATTCACTTTAGAGACTGTAATTGAAGTCAAAGGCAACATAGAGAGTCAATAACTCAATCTTGTACTATATACTCTTTAGGAATCTATTTTTCGATTGGTATCCTAGTTATATGATATGATTTTAACAATTTAAAGTATAGCGATAGATACTGCTAAATCTCCCAATTCTGATAAAAAAATTATTCTATCAAGTCTATTTCTGTTATATGAATTCAATAGTTTATAATGATTTCAAAACCGATAACCCATGCACATCGGTTTAGGGAGGTTCAACTATATACTAAAATCTCGATAATTTTTTTGCACTTGTTGAAGATGAGGTGCTTTATAAGTGAAAATAGATGAAACTTGTAGGACAACACTACTAAAATCAGTATATGTCGATGTGGAACAAACGGGCATGGGCGTTATTTTGAAAATCAGATCTTTCAAAAATAGAAAATTTGGGCGTTCTCAAATAACGCGCACCTTAGTAGATTTTGATACATACAGTACAGTATCAGGTATAGTAAAATAAAAATAGGCTCGAAATAACGTACGTACAGTACGTACAGTACGTACATGGGCGTAATCAAGACAGCGCGCGGGCGGACATTATCAGCGATTTCTGTCTTTCCCAATATCTGATATCTTGATATGTACATACGTACGTATATGTCGTGTCTCAGACTAACGCTTGCAGCTGGCCTAAATTAGGGTTAGGAATAGGGTGAAATGATGTAGTTTAGGCCAATTAATCCCTGCTATTTAATTAATGTTGGTGCTGTAATCTCACGCAAGCGATTAGTCTGAGATACGACATTATTGACATATGCAGATCGTTATTTTTATGCCTGGAAAGGATGAAAAGCATAATTAATTACTCGTGGTGGTCGGCCATGGGAAAAGTGAGATAGTGAGATCATGTCTTTAAAAAAATGTATTGCTTTTTTAGACTTGGCTAGCCCAGTTTAAAATATTGTACAGTATCAAATACGTATAAATCTCGGACAAAGCCAGGTTTAACATAAATAACTTGTAATAATGGAGAATACCCTAAAAAATAAATAAATTTCACGAGCAATTTGATTGGTCAATATAATGTGGTCTTAGTTATGATCCGGCCTCGGATTGGCTCCAGGCTTACTTTCAAATGGTGATATTCCTAGCAGACATCTTCGGATTTTGCTCGGACTTTTCTTAACACAAGAAAAATGTGTTAAGGTAATACAAAAATGCACTAATAAAACCTAAAAGGGCAGCTACATGTGAAAGGAAGGAACACAATATGAAAGATATATAACATAAAAGTGATTTTTGTTAGCCTGTCCACTTAATATGTTCTACCCTCCGAACAATGGGATATATACATCTTTCTGATCTGTGTGGATTAATACGTAATAAAGTTTGAACTAGTTGTGTACCCTGCATGATTATTTTATTCGAGAATTTCATGAATTTCACAAGGTTGGTTTTTTGGAGCTGGAGTTCACAATTAACATAGACAATCATTTAACTCAACAATCAATTATAGTCTCATTCGATCGATAAACCAATCAATTTGTTTTGCCCTTGATAAATATTCAATATGTCATTTATTTATTGGTACGCATTCATGGCATTTTGTTTACAAAAATGCAATAATTAAAAATATTTTTATCTTTGTGTCCAATCAAAAAGACTTTTAGGGATTCTCACAGATACCTTATACATATTCTCCGGAGTCCTTTTCATTACTTGCCTCAATTTATTGCTGCAGATTTCCGTCATTACAGATTATAAAATTTTTTTTAAAAAAAAAATAATATAGTAGTAATAATAATAATAATAATAATAATAATAATAATAATAATAATAATATAGTAGTAATAATAATAAATAATATAGTAATAAATAATATTAACAGTTAATATGTAATAATAATTTCGTTTATTTTTGTGTGAAGAAAAAAAAATAACTTTAAATTTATGTACAGTGCATCGGTTAAATATTGATGTTGCGGAGTGCAGTTTTAATTTTAATGATCTAAGCTTTCTCCGATGAACGAAACTGCAAAATTTCTGCAGTCAATTAATGTTACTAATGTTTTATTAATCCTTTGTCCAAATAAAAACAAAGACATACGTAATTATTATTATTCTTTTGCAATAAAGGAACTGATTAAAGCTTTCGTCTATCCTAAAGTTTTGAAAATTTGAATAAATCGGAATTGGTGAAACGGTTAAAAAGTTATCGTCCATTGACATTGTCAAAAATGTGACTCTATTGTCCTCTTAACCATTGTTGGATTTGAGCCCAGCCCGACTGTTTACGAATTTATAGTAATGCACTGATGCAAATCTGAAACACTTTGATCTCGGTAACGTGATTTTTCCATCACATATGACGTGATTACCATTAAGAAAGCTCTTTTGACGTATGTGTTATAAAAGTTCTTTCTTCACAAAAGTATATATCTGATATATATCTACCTCGTGGCTTGATTCTATGCCTTCTTATTATAACGTTTGCGTGCCCGTAATTTTGATTACTGCTTTGTGTGCATGCGTTTCTATCTTCTTGCCTACATCTAACCCATTTCAAGTAATTATTAAGTTTTTTTTCTTCATTTTTCACAAGATTTTTTAATCGTAATATCAATATTTTTGATACGCGTTATTAACTTTTTTTTAATGTTAATATTTATGAAATTTAGTAGTAATAATTAAAGTATATACTGTATAATTAATACTCAAACGTATACGTATGTGATAAAAAAAAAAAAAAACCTTGCCCGATTTACTGCACTTATTAAGAGATATCTCCGTGGTGCTGTGTTCAAGTTGTACAGGATACTTCCTTCTCAAATCTCAAATGGTCAAACTTCTTTAATAAAAAAAATCCGCGAATAAAAAATGGAAGAAACTTCTAATCCCGAAATAAGAATGGAAGAAGAAACTTATCCCGAAATTCTTGGAGAAGAACATAATACTGTAAACAATGAAAGAAGATTAGAAGACAATATAACCGTGGACCAAGAATATAGTAAATCAAGTCAGACATTACAAGATAATATTAATATTTTAAAAGACTTGATTCCACTAATCGGTTCCGACGACCCTCTCGAAGAATACTTTAAAGCTACCCAAAGCTTATCGTCTTGGATGTCAACAACTTTTGAAAACTTCCCCGCGCTTCCATCAAAAACTACCTCTCAAATCGACCTTGACTCTATAAACTCCGCTGAAGTTTCTTTAAGTGGAATAGAAAATAAAATATCAACTAAACAACTTGAATATAATCAATTAAACGACCTCTTAACTAAAACGAACTCTATTATTGATGCTTCTAATGAAGAAGCAAAACAAAATCTTGTAAAAATTTCTTCTTCTATAGAAATCTCTTGGAATTCTTTTACTAGTTTGGTAAATTTATGTAAACTTAGATTACAAGAGTTAAATTGGGTGGTTGAATTAAGAGCAAAAGTGGCTGACGTGGATGTTGAAGTTAAAAAAGTTGAAGCTATGTTAGATGGTGTTGAGGAATCAATAAAGAAAGCTCAAGATGATGGTGGTGTTACTACTTCTAGTCCTAATAATACTGGTATGATAAGTACTGGTTCATCTAGTGATATCACTGTCACTGGTATTGTATTCTCTACTTCCGTCTTGGATGAATGGTACACTAAAGTTGTTGCTGTTGAAGAAATGGTTCTCGGTGTTGATGCTAAAGTTAAAGAAATTAATCAATTTACTCTACACGATCGATTCATAGCTCCTGATGATTTAACTGATCATATTCAAAATGTTATCACTTCTAATGTTTCAAACCTTAAAAATAAGATTAATTCTACAAAACAAAAACTCCAACATGATCGTCGTATAGGAAGATGGTTTGATGATGCTAATGAAGTTGATAAATATATTTCTGATACTAAAAATAAGGTTAAAGAATTAGAAATTCCCGATTTCGTTAATAAACATGAATGGTCTGAAGATGATTTGAATCTTATATCTATTGTTAATGATCGAAGAGAAACTTTAATATCTATCTTAAATGATTCTAATCAATGTAAATCAAAAATTGATGATCTTGATAGGAAAGCTGTTGATATAACTACTGCCGTTAAAGATTCAATGGATCGTGAAGATCAAGCTGCCGTTGAATTAATGACAAAACAACTTAAAAACCTTAATGATAGACTCATAAAATTATCAGAGTTTATTTCTCTCCTTTTAGAACAAACGACTAAAGATCGTTTTTCTATCGTTATAAATCTTTTAACTTCTATGCAAAGTATGCGTAATCAAATGGCTCAAATAAGAAAGACTATTATTGAACATAATGATGCTGGATTGGTTCATGGTGACGTCAAAGATCTGGAAACTCAAATAACTGATTTTGAATCTAATTTATTAACTGATGATTCTGCCATTTCAAAAGCTTTAAGGCATAAACATGCTAAACTTCTCCTTACTATTCAAAATATTCGAATTGCTTTGGCTGAAAATAAACTTAAAATGGCCGCTTATTTAAGTCCTTCAAGTCCTACTTCTCCTAATTCTGCTAGTTCCGAATTTGATCGTTTAAGTGTTAAAATACAAGATCAATTGGATGCTTTTCATACTCAACTTTTATCTCCTCCTACTTATATGACTGATACTACAAATTCTGAAAATGATGAACCTCAACGTGTTCACGGTTTAACTTGTACTGATGATCATGTTGATGAACTTACTGAACGTTATAGTAAAATTGAATCTGATTTAACTTCATTTGAAAGAAGTTTATGGGTTGAATTTTGGTTAAAAAGTGAACCTGCTAAAAAATCTCGTGGAAATGAAGTTATTGATCGTATAAATGATTTAGAATCTAAATTCTCTTCAATAAAAGATTTAATTGAGGAAAGAAATAATGATCTACAAAATATTAAAGAAGGAAGAGAATTTGCAAGAAGTGCTCATGAAATTCGTGATAAACTTGATGAAGTTAAAGGAAAAATGAGAAAGCGTGATACAACAACTGATTCCTCAATTCAAGAATTGGATGCTCTTATGGTTGATACTGATAAAATGTTAAATAATCTTGAATCCTCTTATACTCATTTAATATCACCTGAAGCTCAAGATCAAAGTTATAGAGAGGCATTTAATAGTCATAAAGAACAATATGTTCGTGTTCAAGCTTGGATCGAAGAAGTTCGTGTTTGGTTTAAAGAAGCTGAACGTATACGTTTATGGATTGATAAACGTATTAATACTCTGGAATCTGTTCCTCAAATTGATGTTTTCCAAGAAGGTGAAGCACCTGCCACTCAAGAACAAGTTGATGAATGGCAAAATGATTATGATGACTTAGAAAGAGAAGTTGAAAAATTTGATGCTGAAGACATGACTCGTTTAAGAGCTCATGTAAAAAGTATAATGGGAAGTGAAGTGGCTCCTTCTGATTCAATGTCTCCAGCTGACACGATGACTATTTCAATTACTTTACAAACATTAACAGTTCTTGACCAATTATTAGAAATGTTAAAACGTCGTGAAAATGAATTAATAGTATTGGCTTTACGTGTAAAATGGGAACGTGAACATAGTAAAGCATTGAACGTTCGAGATAGAATAACAAGTGAAATTAATGAATTTATCTTAAATCGAGGCAGGTGGAAACCACCGAGTTCACCTAGAGAAGATGGCTGGTTTATTGATACACCTCAACCTAGACAACGTGATGTTACAACAGAAGCTCAAACATATGATAATAATATTGATGACTTTGAAAATAATATTATTCCTCCTACAGGTGAAATTTTTGATGAATTAGTTGATTCATCAAATATACCAGTACCAGAACATTTACTTGTTAGACAAGAAAATCTTGAAGAAGCAGATCTTCAAGATTTAAAAGATTATTTTGCTTTCGCAAAAGACATTCTAACACAACGAAAACAAGTTCTAGATTATGCTGTTACTGCAGAAAACACTCATACAAGAGGAATTAGTTTAAAGAATGAATTGATTAAAGAAGAAGAAAATCCACGTGGTGGATCGGTGGAAAAAGATTATATTTCACGAGTTAATGAACTAAATAGCCGAGTTGAAACTTCTTGGGATTCAATGGCTATGAAAGTTATCTATCCAGAACATCAAAGTCATGACCAAACCGAAAATGATACCGTTCGTGAAGGTGTTGAAGCTTATCATAAAAATTTGCAAGGGTTACTTCAAGAAACCAATGAAGCATTAAAAAATTATCAACGTGCTTTACGATTCGTTAAGATGGCTGAAGAGTATAAAAAAGAAGCTGCTCGTTTGGAAGAATGGATTACCAAAAAGAATGAATTTGTTAAAAATCGTAAATTAGACGTTTTTCAAGAACCTTGTAGATTCTCTGCTAAAAATATAGAAGATTATGTTACCGGAAATGCTCAAATAGTTATGGATGTTCATGATTTTGACAAGGATGAACTCAAAGTTCTTCACGATAGAGTTGCTAAATTAGTTGCTGAAATAAAAGCTGTCGGAACAAAATGTGTAAATACCGAAGAATTAAATAATATTATGACCAATCTAGATACAAAACTTGGTGTACTTCAAGATGATATTCAAATTCTACGTCAACGTGAACCTGACGAAGTAGATGCTGCACAAAAACGACTCGTTTGGGAAGATTCATATAAAGATTCTCGTAAATTTATTGATACTTCTCTTAAAGAATCAAAAGATTTTATAGCATCAAAAGCTTCATGGAATACTAAAACACCTGAAGATAAATCTACACGTGAAGTTCTCGATCAAGAATATTCTATATTTAAAGAAAAAGTTGATACTCATTCACAAATGTTTGAAAATGTTCATAAATCCAAATATGACGCATTTATTGAGGCGAGCGATAAGTTAGCTGACAAAGACCGCAGAAATAATATTGAAAAACGTCAATCTAATCTTGAAAATGATGCAAATAAACTCAATGAACACGTGTATTATACTCGTGATCTCTTGGATCAACGTGCTGTTGCTGTCGAGTATAATTCCGAAGCAACAGCTTTGGACAAAATTGCATCTGAACTTAAGGCTAATTTGATTGATGCAGAAAAAAATGTTTCAAAAGGTCCTAGTGAAATTGATTTTGAAACAAATATAAAAGATTTCAATCAAAATGTTAAAAATATATGGGAAGAATATGGGTCAAAAATTCCATATCCTACAAGTCCTATTATGAACGAAGTAAAAGTTACTAAAAATGCGGTTATTAAAGAGGCTGCTCAGAAACGACTTTCTGATTTAGAATCTATGGGTGAAGAATTAGATAAGTTATATGAGACTTATAAATCTTCTTTAGCACTTCAAGAACGTGCTAATGAATGCTTGAAAGATTCTTCACGTATACAAGATTGGATAGCTGAACGATTAAAAGACCTTAATGATCGTAAAGTTGATCCATTAATCCAAGATGGTTTATGGAATGAATCTCAAGTTCATAAAATGATTGAAGAACATGAAAAATTCAAACAAGAAAATACTAGAGTTGATATTGAAGATGTTAGCCAAGTTCGTCGTAACCTCGAAACGTTGCTTGAAGATATCAAGAAAGCACATTGTAAAAGCGTTGATCAAAAATCACTTCGCGATGCATTAGACAATCTCAACAAAAACTTTAGTGATCTTCAAAACCAATCATCTTTACATCAATTAGATCTTAATGTGTTACAAGAACGTGCTAAATGGGAAGATTTATATGGACCTAATTCAACATTACTTAATGACTTAACAAATCAAGTTAATGACTTTATCGCCGACAAAGCAAGATGGTCTCCCGAAACTGCTGAACCAGAATCCGACTTGCAACAAGAGTTTACGGACATTAAACAAAAGGTTTCAGAATTTGAAGAGAAACCATTAGCATTAACTAAATCTGCATATAATGACATGAAATCAGCAATAAAATCATATCTATCACAACAACCACCACCACATATTGCAAATCGTCATATTGAATTCACCCAACATTATGATGACTTGATTGGACGTATGGATTTGGCTAAGCAAGTATTGGACCAACGAGATGCTATCGATGCTTACCTCAATCAATCCAACATTGTTGAAAAGGAAGGTCTTTCATTAAAAGATTTATTGAAATCTACCGAAGAAAATTGTGAAGCTGATCCAGGATTTGATGAAAAAATTGCTACTTTTAATGAATCATTAAATAATTTGAAAAAGGATTTTGTTGCAAAAATACTTTACCCAAAAGACAAACAATCAGAAAAAGATGTTAATGCACCAATCAAACAGGTACGTTGCCTCCATTATTTAGAAAATATTAGGCTCGATGATAAAATTTCTTTTTTTTTTTTAATATCATAGGTGGTGGATGAGCGTATGGAAGAACTTGAAAAGTTATCCAAAGAAATTGATAGCCAATTCAAATCGTATAAGAAAACAATGGAATTTTCTGGAGAACTCGATGATGCACTTGCAAACGCTAAAAAAATTGAAGATGAACTTGATCATTTCATCTTTGAAAAAGCATCATGGCAAACACAAGATCCGGATATAAGAAAAGATGTTGATTCATTGGTCAAAAATTTATTGGCTGAATTGGATGAAATCAATAATAAAGTTGCAAAATTCGAAAATAAAACGCTCAACTCTATGAATACTAAATTCGATGAATATCAAAATAATATGAATGCAGACGAAAAGAATGTTCCAGAACATGTTGAGAACCGTCATAAAGAATTAAATGAATTATTAAATGACCTGAAAGCACTCGATGATTATGCTCGAGAAGTTATTAATCAGCGTAAGGATGTCACAGAATACATGAATAACAGTGCTAGGTTGGAAAAGGAGGCACGAGAAATTCAACAGGTAATATTTATTTTTATTAGAATTTTACACATATCACATATATCTAGTTAAAATACTAAAAATGAATATATATTGCGCAGATCCTTTTAACTAATGAACCAAGCTCACCTGGAGGAGAAGGAAATACAGTTTCTAACGCTGTCGACAATTTCGCAGAAAGAGTTGAACAATTATGGAATGAAGATGCTTCAAAAATTAATTATCCGAAATGTGCGATACAGAATGATAAGGATCGAGTAGGTCGATCAGGAGATTGTAATTCTGTTATCCGCGAGGCAGTAAATGCTCAAAATGAATCATTAAAATCATTGGCAAATAGTTTGAATGATCTCCTTCTCACACATCAAAATGTTTTACGTCGTAAAAAGATGATCGAATCATACATGAACCAGGCCAAAGACGTCGAAGCTTGGATACAACCCAAATCAGATATTTTGAATAGTATTCTTAATGACGATACTTTAGGAGAATTAACAGAAGGCAGATTACGTGAACTTATCGGCGAAGTCGATAGTGTCGAAGCTGCACGTCAAGCATATAACAGCGCGTTTGATTTCGCTAAAAATTTGGCAGATAAATTGATTGAAGAGATGACATATGAAATTCAACAAGGTAGTGAAGATGTCGAAGACGTCAAAGCAGATCTAGAACTTGTACGATCTAGAGCAGAAGAAATTGATGCATTATGGGTCGAATTACAAGATAATGTCATCAAATCTAAACAAAGATTAGAACAAGCACTTCAAGTTGTAGAATTTAAGGAAAAAGCCAAAGGAATTCTTTCAAAGGTTGACGATTTATCTAATATAATAACAAATAGCCTAGTAGAATCTGTATCTGATGCTGAAATGAAAGATTGGCAAATCAAATTAAACTCTTTGGAACTAGCGGAATTTTTTGATTTAGTAAAGCTTCACGATTTGGTTCAAGAGAACTTAAAAGATAATTTTGGTATCCTGAGTGATAAAGAATCTAAAGAGGCTGAAGCCACCTTGAGTAATGTTAGTAATGCTATTAATTCGTTGAAACAATTACTGGGTGACAAGACTGAAGAAATTGAAAGATATAAATCCGCTCAAATCTCTGGAGCTTATTTGAATCGTGCTAATGATCTACAAAAATGGATTGATGACTTTACCGCAGCCTTTACGAATGCTAAACCCACTTATGGTATTATGAAAGATGATGATAGTGAATTGAACACTAAGAATTTCCATGAATTAGCCGCAATTTTGGAAAATTTCCAAAACCAATTGCCTTATCGTAATGAACAATTTGACAGCATCCGTGAAGAATATGAAGATATCATTTCACAAGAGGGTATTCGAGAATTACAAGATATAATGAACAGTCAGGCACAACTTAATACATCCTGGGAGAATCTTTCTGAATCCGTAAATGATTTTAAGAACTTTACCACAAAAGTTGCTCAGTGGCATGACCAACATGATGTTATTTATAAAGTTGAGGCTAATATATTAGACGGATTAGAATCTCGTATAAACTCTTTACCTAGTGTAGACTTTTCAAATTTGGAGGCTGAAGGCAAAGAATTGGATGAAAATATTAAACAAGCTGCATTAATACTTGAAAATACTAAAGCTGAAGCTAATCATATTCCATTCACACCTGACGATAATCTTGATGAAACAAACCGACAAAACTTTGACCTTCATCACGATAAAGCAAGTAAAAAACTATTGGAATTGTCAGATGCGTTCAAAACTGCTCTTACTGCAGCTCACAATGCCTCACAATTGGCAGCATTCCACGCTGATGCTGATCGAATTATTAAAGAATGTTATGAAGGAACTGCAGTTGTTAAATCGAGACACGAGGACCTTGATCGTAGCGGTTACTATGCTCTAGAGGTTGAACCACTCGCAAATGTGCTTAGAAAAGCTATTGATGAATATACAGAAAGTGAAGATAAATTGGGCATTTATGATCAAAAAGTTAAGGTTGATTTGAAACAAGAAGCTGACAAACTTATTGATCAAAATCCTGAAGCCAATAAGGACCGTATATTGAACATTTTCAGTAAGGTGACAGGAGCTTTGGAGAAATTTTCTGACGCTGTCGCACTCGAGCGTCGAGAACTCGAACTTGTACGTAGAGTTTATGCACATGCCAAATCTGCACACGATATAAAAAATTGGATGTCATCATGTAAATTAGCAATGCTGAATATTCAAGTTGGTGTTGATATAATTGATCAAGAAGCAGATATTGTGGATTTAGAAGAAAAAGTTGCTAGTTTTCAAACTACAGTTGATCAGTTCAAAGATATGAGCCATCGAGTTCTAATACCTGAAGCCGATAGTAGAGACATTGATGAGCCTCAACCTGAGGAATCAAATCCTAAAATTAAAGAGTCTGTTCAGACAAGAACAAATAGAGTTTTAGAGGAATGGTATGGTCTCAATGATCTACTTGCAAAATTGAGATCAAATCTAAATGCATCGAAGGAAGCCCAGGAAGTGTCACGTACTATTAAAGATATACTAATGGCCATTGGTCAAGTCAAAGAACGGGCATTAAATGTTGAATCTTTCATCACTGGTGAAGGAGTTCCAAGGTTACCAACCAAAGATGATGTTAATGATGGTGTAAGAGAACTTGATGAAATACAAAAAGAAGTGGATCAAATGTTGCAACCTAGGATCGATGAATTAGATGATATGATAAACAATTTAACTGAAAATGACAAGGGTTATGTTCAACAACGAGCAGGAATTGCAGAAGCCTTAGCTAACCTTCAAAGTATAATTGATAATAAGAGAGTTCAACTTCGAGAAGCTGAAAAATTGGCCAAATTCGGAACAAAAGCAGATGAAATGAATGCATTAATGGCTTCATTACTTGAAGTAGTGGATGCTGCCACCACTACAACACCAGATTTACCACTTCAATTATTAAGCGTCATCGACTTGCAGTCGCGTTTCACTGAACTGGATACCAAATATAATTATTATCATCCTATAATCGTCCAAAAATTGTCAGACGCACAAAGAGCAGCAGAGCCATTAAAAGATGATTGGAGAGTTGTTGACCGTTTAGGCATTCTTATAGAACAATGGAATGAATTAAATGAAGTTGCTTTAGCCAAAAGAGATGAATTAAGCCGTCTACTTTCAGGTCAAAAACCATTAATAAAAACACGATCCGGACGATCCAATTCACAGTCAGGTAACAGATCTATATCATTTCAAATCACTCTAAACAATGTTTTGTAGTCACTTAACTAGTATAACGTTTAACAGCTAGAGTCATCTCTCCAGGCACTTCCCCATCACGAAATCTTAGGCACCGAACATCAACAGCAATATCACGAGCCACATCAAGAACTCCAACACGACTTTCTCCAAGTCCAACTCCAGGTACACCAGGGTCGCCAAGACGCCCGCCAATCCGTCTCTTACCGCATTCAGTCAATAATTACGTTCCAGACCCTAAGGATCAACTTGACGTAGAAGTTGCACGAATAGTAAATGCGTGCCCCGTAAAGATTAAAGTATCTATGGTTGAAGGAGAGCCTGGAAAGTATATGTTTGGAGAAGTTGAACCTAAGCTATGTTATTGTCGTATTTTAAGGAGTCGTATGGTAATGGTTCGAGTTGGAGGAGGATGGGCAGAGTTATCGAAGTAAGCACAATTAATAGTATCCAATGATTTTTCTTTAAAAGCAAAAATGAATAAATTACTAACTATTTTTTCAAAAATGGCGCTGATTGAATGAAAAAAAAAGATTCCTTGTCGGTATGTATATCATTAATAAAAATGTAGTGGGCAACCACTACAAAAAAGGCATATATAGAAATAGCAATATTTTTACTTTTTCCGACAATTTAAACTTAAATTTGTTGGAAAAAAAACATAAAAAAAAAAAAAATAATTTTTTTTTTTTTTTTTATTCATTAATTTGATGTTTACTATATGACAATATAGATAACAATGATGTCACTCTCCAATTCATTCTGCCACAACAGAACACGCTAACTTGGAACAAAAGTACATCCCCAAAGCCCGATCTTTTGTCGGACCTGACGAAGCAGAGCCAGGAGCCATCGTCGGTCAGTCCGCTGGTGGTCCCAGTTTTTATGAGGCGAACATCCGCTTCGTCCCGAAGGGATCAGAACTCCGTATCGAAGGGCCAGAAGGGGGCAGCCCCTTGGCGTTGAAACGAATGTCATATTCTAGAAAAGTGAGTAGAGATACTAATGATAGATCATCACGTTTGATAAAACCAAGTAGCTTGGCAAAATCACCAACCGAGTAATGGAATCCGGTTATTTAATTTTTATATATTGTATGGGTTATGTGCTTTCTTATATAAACAATTTTTCGCTGGTTCGGAAAAAAAATTACAAGTATATATATCAAGATCATTGGAGGAAAAAAATAGAAAATGAGAATTATTTTTGTAGGGGGTTTTTTGAAGGGAATGATCTAGAATCACAAAAAAAAAAAAAAAAAATCTGGGATTTTCTTCTTCGTTATTGGGCTTTGGGTAGGTTTGGCATGCAAATAAATATATCAAAAAATTCCGAAAACCCTTATTATATACCCATTTTATACAGTATATTTCCTCTTAGATCAAAAAACGTTTATGCATTTTTTTGTAAAAATATCACTTCAATAAGCTAGAGAAGGATGATTAACAAACAAATTTTTTATGTATATTTTTTTCTCTCAATATATATATATATACAACCAATAACATCAACCACCAACAATCATTCACCAATGAACCAAACTACAAAACAGCATCAGCACAAACTTTGGATATGGGCAATGGGGTTGGCGATTTTGGTATATTACTTGTTTAACCTGAAGGAAAGTGGGAACATCGCTCTGGATTCTTGCCAAATGAAGAATACACAATTCTTAATTTGTACCTAGGATTTTTGGTTATTTTTGGTGCGAAGGAATAATTCTTTTGTTTATAGACTTTGGGTTTTTTATGGCTTTGTTTCATTACAAAATATATATGTAACTATTTGTGAACCAATATATATTATATACATCATATTTTTATTGTATGCACAAAAATTGCAACCAATTATAAAATTTTAATAATTAATCAATCGTACAAATTGCTTAACTGATGATATTTTATAAATGAATTTTCAAACAAATAACTTGTTAATTGGTAAAAAAAATTGCGTGATAAAGTATAAATTTGGTTCGTAACATATCTTTGGGCACTAACTGCTAAGCAAAAGTTTTCAGCGTGCAATTGTCATATAGTCCTATAACACTACCTAATCCTAACTCTAAATCTAGTGGCAAGAAATGAAATCCAGATCATTCTGGATATCATAGGGTATAAAGCATCGAAAGTCATGGTGCACATATTGTGCTGGCCAAGCTAACACTTTCGATATTGCTAAACTGATTGCAATAAATAAAGGTGGAGCGTGTATTTCGAATAAATACATTAATGGCTCATCTTATTTAAGATGGAGATGCATTAAAAGCCATGAATGGAGTGCAACGCTTGAAAATGTGAAAAACAGAAATACCTGGTGTCCTTTATGTATTGGACGTAATCGAACTATTGAGTATATGCAAAATTTAGCACAGAAGCGAAATGGGAAATGTCTTTCAAATAATTACAAAGATGCACATTCCAAATTAATATGGAATGCTTTAAAGGACATATATGGGAAGCCACATATGCTAACATAAAGTATCATAATTCATGGTATCCTTTTTGTCGATATTATCAACGTGAAAATTTATGCAGAGAAATTATATCAAAATATCTTGGTCCACCTTCTAAGATTCATCGCCCTAATTTTCTAAAATATCTGAATATCCATGATTAGAACTTAATATTTATTACCTGGAATATGGTTTCGCAGTCGAAGTGCAAGGGCAACAGCATGAAAAATACATTGATTTCTTTCACAGAAGAGATCCCAAAAATTTTATTAAACGGCAAGACTTAAGAAAGAATTATGCGAAAAAAACAGGAATGTTCTAAGATATGTTTGGTTTTACGAGGACCCATACATACACCGTTATTCCAGAGCATCTTCGAGAATTGGGTTTTATTGAATAACGCTAAAGCTTTAAATGGAATAAAATTCGCATGCGCGTATTTGATAATCATTTGAACTTAGGCTAGCTATAAAAAAAAAGCCGATAATCGAATTTTTCGTCAATCTTTTGATTTCTTACCGCAATGCTTTTCTTTCGCCAATTTATACGACGCTATGCGGATGGTCGTTTTAAAAAAGGATTAAGCGATCGTATGTCTTGGATACATTTTCTCACATATGATATTCTAAGTTATCAAAGGGGAGGGATGGCTTGCTAACCGATTTGGCAAAGTATAAGTGTCCGCAAATTAAAAAAAGGAACCTAGGCCATGATAATACCAAAAAACCTTTTCCTTCTATCGAAGAAAATAAAGAAATGGAATCAGGAACAAGTTGTTAATTTTTTAGAGTCCAAAAAAGGCGAGTTAGAGCTTGATGAAATTGAGATTAATATAATTAATAGGAACAAGATTTCTGGTTCAACCTTCCTTTTATTAATAGAAGAAAAGCTCAGTCGTATTGGGCCCAGCAATGGCAATTGCACGCCTAATTAAGGAAATTTCAAAAGCGGAAGCTAATGATCTTGTGCACGTTTTTGTCGACAACTCTAATATCACTATTGAAGGGAAATATACTATTGCCGAGCTTGAAAACCTTGGTTCATTTGATTGTGAAAGAGATTCGCGTTACTTTAATCAACTTCGTATTGATTATGGTCGACTTCTTACAACTGTTCAGTGTGGACATAAACTGGGCTGTGCTCCTGTTATTGTTGGCCCACGTCCTCCACCAAATGATTCTATATGGAGACGTGTTCAAGAACAAGGATATGAAGCTACTGTGTTTGATAGGAATCCTATACCACATCATGAAAGCGTATTGCTATAATAACCCTGGTATATTAATTCTTATTTCTGGAGATCGTGATTATACACGCGTGGTAGAAACAGCCCTGGAAAATAATTGGATAGTTCAGAATTGGTTTTGGACTTCAGGTATGAAAATATTATCATGTTATACAAATTATTGAAGAATTTTATTTTAAATATTATGTTTTCTATAGGGATGTCTAGTAAACCTAAATCGAAGACACATTTTTATTCACTTGATGACTGTTATCGATCTTTTGCATATGGCTTAGGGCCTGACCCCACTGGGGAAATGAAAGTTCTTGAAATTACTGATGGGGAAATCAAAGTTGGAAGGACGAAAATTTGATAGAATGGTTTAGCACTTTGAACCTATTTGGATGGTGGAATCGGTTTGGTTCTAGTGCTGTGCTTTTGATAATCAAGTGAACTTGGAGATGATGAAAATTTTATTAAAAATAACTATCAAAAGGTGCAGATTCGAGAAAAAAATTAATGGGAAAAACAAAACATCCTAATGCTTTTGTGATAGCTTTGAGCATTATAAAATTACAATAAATATTCTTTGTGTATATAATCATATTTTTATCCTCTCAAAGGTTTAGGTAAAGTTTTATCTTCTTATAAAGAATAATAGAGATATCAAAATCCGACATATTTAACAATTTAATAGACTTATTAGTACTTTTGGTGATTATATAAGTCTTATAGACCTAACAGATTTAATTATATACTAATGAATATTGCAATTCATTTTTTTGTGCATTTGATATATTAAAGTCTTAGTAATATATAATAGTAGCATTACATGAAAAATATTCCAATATGAGCTTCTCACACTGGAAAAAATTCATCTTTACATATAGTAGAAAGATCTACTTGCACCATTTGTTATAGTTAAAGAGGTGAATGCAACTCAGAGAAAAATAAAAAATGAGATTAAATCGTATTTTATGTGGTCCAATCAAATCACCTAATTGATTATTTTTACTGACTAAAAAGCCACTCATGTCAAAATACTGAGCCACTAGAAATGATGATTATGCCTTTTTGAATATACTATATAACATACAAAGTCAGAGGTCCTATCATCAAAAGTTTTTACTCTAATGAAATTTTTTGCATGACTAAATATACTCATAACAAGTAACTCAGGTAGGTGATCTATCAATGCAAAAGCAAGCCAATACTAGAAGATACATGTATAATATTTACTCAGTTCACCTTTGCATGTTGCATTGCAATAAGATTATTCTATAAAATAAATTATAAATATTATATTGGTTGTGTTTATATAGATTTCAAAGTAAATACATTCAAACATCTTGTAGTTCAATGGACTAAACCACAAAAAGCCTGGGTGTCCTTCCTCTCTTCATTATATACAATGATAATTTGGTGATTACTCCCTCAAGAAATATAAAAAATAATCACATACTTTTAGAGAATCATAAAATATATTTGCTTCTTTTTTGATCTGATTAGTACCAGAATTAAATGTAGAATCATCCTCTCTGATAATCAAATTATTAGGTTTTTTGATTTTAGCTTTTTTTATAATATGTAGTTTGGAAAACTTTGAAATAATGGGTATTTTATGACAACATAGTGATATAGGTAAGCAATTGTTATTGTTATAAAAAAATATTTAGATGTTTGATTGAAAACAAACAAATTTGAAACAGAATATAACCTTTTTATTAAAGATTACAATTTTTTTTTGTAGTTTAGCATATAACAACTTGACATGCATTATTAGAGATGGGCAAAATGCAGCATTTTAAAAAATTTCATGCAAATGCGGCATTCATGCAGCATGCAAGCATTAATGCAACTTGCATCTATACAAAAAAATTTTTTTATTATTTAACTTTTAATTATGTTTGTTGAATATATTTTTTTAAAAAATTTTAATTAGTTAATTAATAAAAAGTTTTCCAATACTTATGAAAATTTTGTGATAAGTGTATTTTGATCTGCTGAATAAGTTTACTTAAGCGATTTTAATCGATTTGCTTGGTAAAATTTAGACTTACCTATGTAGTGACTTTTGTCGATTGTGAGGTGAATATATTTTTTTAAAAAATTTTAATTTTTCTGTCGAATGTAAAAATCAAAAGTCAATTAATAAAAAATTTTCCAATACTTATAAAAATTTATAGTAAGTGTATTTTGACCTGCTGAATAAGTTTACTTAAGTAATTTTAATCAATTTACTTAGTAAAATTTAGACTTTACTATGTAGTAACTTTTGTTAATTATGGGTGGCTTATTTTCAGATCAAAGAAGTTTTTGAGTTTTATTAAATATTATATAATTTGATTGGTCAATAGTCCTATCACTAGGGGAGTCAGGACCTATGTAAACTCTAATCACGTAATTTACTGCACTTCCCTAATTAGTAAAATTTTGTTAATCATAAGAGTTTATAGAATTTTATCAATAAAATTCCATAAACTCTTATTATTCAAAAATTTTACTAATTAATTCTAACTTAATGCACTAAGTAAACATGTTTAGCGCCTAAAAATATATTAAATCAGCAGAATTGTTTTTATTTTACTTAACTTTTGGAAAAAAGTGCTTAAATTTGAATTTTTTGATAGGGCACTAGCCTTAGATTAGTTTTTATCTTAAGTGCACTTTATATATTATTTGTTAGATGAAATTTGTTATGAGCAAAATGCAGCATTTTAAAAAATTTCATGCAGCATGCAGCATTCATGCAATATGCATGCAGCCATGCAATCATGCAAAAGTGCCCATCTCTATGCATTATATAAAATAATCGGCACATTATATCAACAAAGAAAAAATTGAATACACTATTGTTATATTTATAATTTTAGTATATTTTGAAATATTAGTATTAGAAAAATACCATATAGATATTAAAAATAGTACAAATTTTATTAAACTAACCAAATTTGTAGTATTAGTTTTATTAGAAAAACTTTTTTCGTTCTTAAAAAGAAGCTATTTTCACTATAATTCCTACGATAGTATGTTATCATAGTAGGATATCTTAGTACGATATCTTAGTATGTTATCATAGTATGATATTTTAGTACATTATCTTAGTATGTTATCTTAGTACATTATCTTAGTATGATATCTTAATACATTATCTTAGTACATTATTATAGTACATTATCATAGAACGTTATCTTAGTATGTTATTGTGTAGAGGTAGAACATGAATCCGGATTTATATTTATATCTGGATTAATCCACAATTTTAACTAAATCCGAATTCAGTTTTTTGAACAAAATATATTCAGATATAATATAATTCAGATATAATATATAATCCAGATATAATATATAATCCGTATATAATATATAATCTGAATATAATATATAATCTGGATTATATATTATATTTGGTTTAAATATTATATCCTAATCCCCTGTCGCACTAAGTATCATTCATAACTACCTTTAAAATTATTTTTACATATAATTAACCATATTTATAATAATCATATTGTGACCAGGAATCTTCTTATGAGAGATTCCTAGTCTTATATTGATCATCAGGAAACTCTAATTTTTTTACGCTTAATTTTTATTTAAAGAACTTACTTTTTTATATGTTTCACATTTTATATAAAGAACTTTAAAAGCCAAAGTAAATAAGCATAGTAAAATGAAGCTAAAAAAAGATACGATAAGAGCAAAGCAAAAGTAAGAGCTTGAAAAAAGTTAAACGTAAAAGTAAAAAAGCAAAGGTGGTAAAAAATTAAAACAGTAAAAATGATACAAATAAAAAAATAAAGCAAAGCTCTAAAGTCAGTAAAGCACGATATGAATATAAATATGGAACACGTGTAAAAATAATAATATGGTAGTCTGATTAACATCTAGTAACACACTCCTGGGATTATTTATTTATTTCCTGGTGAAATTATATCAAAGGTTACTGATGATCATAGTATGTGAATAGCCATTTGGGCCATCCATATGCTATGATCGTTGGTAACCTCTGCTATAATTCCTACTCTCCCAGAAAATAAATAATACTAATTATATCTGGATTATATATTATATCCAGATATAATACAGTATGCAATCCAAATATATTTATCAATTCAGATATAAAACATATCCAGATATATTTTATTAATCTGGATATATTTATATTCAGATTTAAAAGGACCTGGACATCTCTCATATAGGTCATAACTGATCTGCATAAATTTAGACTTTTTGCTATCCCTAAAATTAGTGAATTGACTCGACAAAAAAATTGTTGATCGATGATTGATTAAAAAAAGTTTTCAATGATCGATCAAAAATCGATTATGTATATTTAATCAAGTATTATCGATTAAGCATAAAATTTATAAGCTCGAGCGTATATAATCGATCAATCATTGGGTCAATCATTGATCGATTATCAAATTAAAAATTACCTAAATTACAATGCATCTTTAAAAATTACCTAAATTACAATGCATATTATTTCACAAACAATTAGACTTCCATGCTTTGCGTACTCAATAACCATCATGTAAGTGTTCACGAACAAACATTAGGGCCATGGGAATTTTAATACTTCAGATTTTCTTAGTTAATAGATCTGTGTTCAATATTTAATTATGTAGCGGAATAGAATTAGAAGACCAAGTGAGCTTGCCGTTGCAATGATTAATCAATGATTAATCATTACATCATCGATTACTAAAATCAAACCATATCGCCGATTTAGACATTACGACCTTATGACACTGATATAAGGCACTCAAATCACATTTTCTGTCTTTCATACACAGGGGCTCACGATATAATGGATGTCATAGTTCAAGTCCTTTTCTCCGTTATATCAAAATCTATATAATAACCAAATCCTATGATATATTGGATATTATAATAAATCATATAGATCTCCGCTATATCAAGAAAATATTTTTTAAGCTTCAAAAATACAAACTTACAACAAACTAATTTAATTGGTTTGCTAATATTGGTGGTAGATACTTTTATTTGGAGCATGGCAAGCAACAGTAACTTTAACGATTTGACAGAAATACACAGTGCTACGTAGTTACATGCATAAGTATAAGCCATATTGGAGTAAATCAATGAACTTTATGATTTAGAATGCGAAAATGTGCCCACGCATGTTGTGGTCATTGGTGAACTAAAATTGAGAATCGTATGTTTATTAACCAGTACGACCAATCGGAACAATCGGTTGTAGATATAAATCTATTAAACTAAATTAGATCCAATCGAAACTGGACAAGGATGAAGTGAGGCAGGTGGGTAAATAAATGTTAATACTTAAATAGCAGAGAAAAAGCAAAGATCATTTCATTATTTTTTCACCGATACATACTTTAGTATCAACCCAGTAGCTTTTGCTTCTCGAAATTGAGACTCATATGTTGGACAAACATTATAAGTACCATTTGTTGCTTTAATATAAGTAAAACAGATACCTATATAACAATTGATATTAGCTGTTTGGTAGCGAGTAGTGATACAGTAGAATCGTCCCAATGATTACTGTAACTAGTTACGGCAATCATTGGAATGATTATATTGCATCACTAGTAGCGAGCTATTTCTATTCCTTTAATCAGAATTTCTAAAGCTAGTCCAGCCTAGTTCGGTCTAATTTATAAGTGCTGTTTATATAGCTTAGCTATTGATTTGTGAACTAGAATGGACCAGACCAAGGACTATAATTGGGACCATCATTATGAGTTGCTGATATAAATCAATTGTCCGAATAATGTTTTTAAAGTACTTTTTGAGAACGTGAAATTTCACTAACAAAAATTTACCGTAAACACTATTGACAGTTTTAGAAAATATCTTAGACACTGCGCAAAATAATCTCAAAATAGAAAAAAACTTTAATTAGCTGGCTATTGGACTATCAAATTATGCTATAAAATGAAAGCATGTTCATCAAACCTCATTGAATTTAATAGAAGATCTGGTCCTAATCTGTTATGTAATGTATTGGGTTGTCAACTATTAATTAAAGTTTGGTTGATATAATAAATATCACATTTGTGGCATATATTCATAAGTTTGTAGCTTCAAGTTTTAAAATGATAATAAATCTTTTTAATAGTTATGTATTCTAATTGACTAATTATCGCGGAAGTCGCATGTAGTCATGGGTAGATCTACAAAAATTAACCAATTGTATGAATGTCAAAAGATTTTTTATTATATTGGCATATAGTGGTTTTAAGTTAGAACTCTTATAAGTTATATCGCGAGATTACTATTAATCTTCGGTATATTGAAATAATTTTACTAGCAATAATTTGGTTCCATTATAATTCTCTGTACTAAGCAATATCTGCTATATCGGTGGTCCGTTATATTAAGAGCCACTGTGTATTACCTTTTGCTGACCCGATCCTTCATTTTTTTCGAAACTATGCGACAATTATTTAACAATTAATATATTAGGAGGTTTCAGCACACAGACAAAATTTTGTATATAAATAGTTTATATATCATATGCGTACTATATGTATTTCACATACTATATGCACTATACCGGTACAACTATATGTACTGTATGTACTGTACGTTAAAAAAATTCAGACACCATATAAATGGTACATCACTAATTATAACCCATTAAAACAAGAAAAATGTTTAGATCCTATAATAGGTTCCTAAACTGACATTTTTCTATATATTAAAATTTTTTGATCGATCAAATATATACTTATTTGATCGATCAGTATTATCGATCATTAATTGACCTATTGTTGCTCGAGCCCATTAATTGGTGCTCAATCATTGATCTAAGTCGATCAATGATCGAGTATCATATAATCGAGTCAATTCATTATCTAAAATCAAGTAAATTTGCTAAAAGTCGGATTAATATATAAATTTTATAGTAATTTGCTAAAAACTTAATTATAACATCTAGTATCAGGTAAAAAAATATAGAGCAAATTTTTTTTTTATTTGAATTTTATGGATCCATAGAATTCAAATAAAGAAATTTTCATCGAATTTGATTAGGTGGTTGCTAAGATACCTTTGCTCAAGTTTTAGAAAAAATTAAAACTTCTAGTTGCGCCAAAGTTTTCTAAAACTTTGAGTGAAGGTATCTTAGCAACCACCTGATCAAATTCGATGAAATTTTTTTATTTGAATTCTATAGATCCATACAATTCAAATAAAAAAATTTTCATCA